>JASDQU010735562.1:377160-397943 GCA_032191745.1 Picea mariana | reverse complement strand
ACTTTTCCCTTAATTAAATTAGACAATAAATATTAATCTATTATCTCATTCATAACTGAGTGATTTGGAATTGTAACAGAATTATAAGTGTAGTTAAGTGAGTTAAGATCAGTTGTACTAGTTGTAACTAAACATGCACTAGTGAGAGTTCAATTAATCATTGAACTCACATGTAACTGAAGATTCACCACGGTTAACTACATGCATGTCAGTTCCAATGGAAATCCCGTTGAGATAATGGGTGAAAGGGACAGTTGGCTATCAGTTGTGATTTGTTCACACATGCATTGGATATGCTTATGAGCATGTGAAAACGAGGCAATTTGTAATAATAAGAATTCATTGTGAGAATTCAAATTGCAGAGATTGTGCAAAGGAGGTAGGTTGTCTGGACACGGAAATTGGCACATGTATTTGCTAATTTGTGTATGACAGTGTGAGACGATTGTATTGTATTGAGAGATCTTGGATTAGAGTTTTGTATGAGATTGTTTCATGATTCATGATATACATAATATATGATAGTGGGTTTTTAGCTTTACGCTTTCCTGGTAAAACTTATGTGTTGTGTGTTATTGATATTTCACTTTGTGCATTGTGGTTGTGATTGTGGTTTAATTGCTTCCGCAATAATAATAGTAGAAGTGATTCTGTATTTAACAAGTGGCGGAAATTTTTAGATCAGCAGAATCGCAGGAATACATTAATTTGTATCGAAATTTCTACAAAACCCACACTAGGCTATTCACCTGTCCAGTTGAAACTAGAAAATCAACACAAAGTGTTACCAATTGGAAGGATTAAAGGTGTGGTAGTAGATTTGGATGGAGTGTTCACTATGGTAGATTTTGAAGTAATAGATATAGTAGATGGAACAACACCTTACCCATAATTTCTTAGATTGGATTGGGAATTTGATAACCAGGCTATAATCAACCTGAAGACAATAAAAATGACCTTTGAATCAGGCGAATATAGAGTCATTGCACCATTGGATCCTTTAGAAGGATAAAGGTTTGTAGAGGCCACTTCTTTGGATCTAGAAGAAATAAACCAGTTGTACATAACCACCGCATGAGAAGAGGATTATGTTAACCCAACTGTAGATGGGGTATTCAACTCAAGAAGAATTACATCATGTGCTTTTGACTCAAACATGGGTTTGGAGAATTGGAAAAAATGATTGTATGAAGTTTCCATAAGGAGGCGCACAAGAATAGATTGCACAGTAAGATGGGTTGGTACAAAGATAAGAGAACCTCCTAGTTTTCATGGGCTAAATGACTTAGAGGAATTCTTGAAAAAATATGAAGAGGAAGTGTTAGAAAATCAGAGACTCTTAGCCCTAGATATTGCACTCAAGGAAACACATGCAAGATGGTGGGGTCCACACAAAGAAGCAATTCAAGACTAGTATCAATGTAAACGACTAATGCACATTAGATTTGGCACAGAAACGTGGAGAAATAGAGTCCATAAGTATGATGGGAAAGGAACACCAGTTGAAAACTTGGAGAAGTGCAGAACACAATGGAGGATGAAACCATTAGAGGAATGGCCTCATCACTTTATCCATACATTGGAAAGGATCCTAGGGAACTGGTACATAGACTATAAGATGCGCAGAGGCACTACGGAATGGAAATGATTACAACAAAATTTTGTACTAACTTTCTCATTTGAACATGAGAACCCCAACATTGATTCAACACTGAAACCGATACAAGGAGTGATATTTATTGATGAACTATAGGTTGAAATCATGACAAAATATCAACAATAGAACATACAGACAATTAAAGACTTACTCTCATGTTATCATATCGATGAGGAAGAACTAGATGAAGATGACTCCCACAACATTCAAATTACAAATATTGAAGGAGAGAGAGAGGTGGAAGGTCCATATCTGGAGTGAGAAGTATTTGCTGCACCAATCAAATATAAGAAATTCAACATTGGGAAGAATGAAAATCCTAAAATGGAAAGTATTGGAGACTATTGGGATGAGCAAACAATAGAAAGAATAACAGAGTTACTGCAAGAATAAAGTGATATGTTTCCAACAACCTTTATAGAGATGAAAGGTGTAGCAGGGGAGCTAGGTGAGATGAAGATACCCCTCAAACATGAGGCTAGACCTGTGAGGAAAAGACCTTACAGACTGAATCCAATGTATAAGCAGAAAGTGAAAGCAGAAATCGACCGAATGTTGGAATATGGTATCATAGAAACAATAGAGGAATATGAATGGATCAGTCCTATGGTAGTACAAGAAAGTAAGCAAGGGGGGATAAGGATTTGTGTATATCTAAGGAACTCAATTGTTCTTGTTTACATGACCCTTTCCCTACCCCTTTTACAGATGAAGTCTTAGAGAATGTGGGAGGTCAGGAAGCATGTCCATTTACATATGGATTCATAGGTTACCATGAGATCAAAATAGCTCCAAAGGACATGTATAAGACTAATTTTTTGACAGAATAGGGTTCCTACCAATATACAGTCATGCCATTTGGGCTGAAGAATGCACCAACTATATTTTCAAGGGTAGTCATAGCTGCTTTTAAGGAATTCATAAATAAGTTTCTAGAAGTATATCTGGATAACTAGACTGTATATAGTCTGTTAAAGGACCATGTAGAAGTGTTAAGACTAATGTTGGAAAGATGCAAGAAATGTTAGATATGATTAAACATCAAGAAATTCATTTTCGATACACCTTTTGGGATATTGTTGGGACATATAGTGTGTAAACAAGGTTTACCAGTGGACCCTGCTAAGATTGCAGTCATTGTAAATTTACCACCACCAAAATTAGTGTGCTAATTAAGAGGAACACTAGGACATATAGGCTATTATAGGAAGTTTATAAAGGGGTATGCGCAGATTACTGCACCAATGGAAAATCTGTCAAAGAAGGACACTAGTAAACTAGAAGGCAACACAATGCACAGAGTGCACTGCACAGTCTCACTAGAGATAGTCTTAATGGGTGACTGCAATACTTAGGTGTTTGGAGTCCAGGATTGAATAGAGATCTGAGAAATGTATGTTGAGAGTTACTTTTAACTTATTAACTCAATACCATACCATTCCCAATTATGCATGTAATGTAATCAACTCATTAGCTCATTCATTCATCATGCTAACATCTACTCATAAACAATAAAATAGACACAGAACTTCATCACATAACACAGGTTTTACCGTGGTTCACCCCCCCTAGGCTACGTCCACAAATATCTAGCTCTCAAGATCTTCTATTATGGCAGTTCCAAAACTACAGAGCCACACGCTTTACAACTCCTTCTCAGTCGGGTTGAGATCTATTATGAGGTAGACTAGATCACACCAAGCTCTTAAGACTGTGATATAACCCTTGATATCTACCCTTTTGTCCCTCTAAAACTCAACAACTTCCAAAAGTAGGTCGTATCACATAGTGTTACAGACTAGTAATCAAAACAAGACTCCATCGTCGTCTCTTCAGAATCTCTAAAACTGACCTCTGTATTCTTTCATAATGGACAACTAGTGCTTCTAGACCTCCTAAGTATCTATATATATATGTTTTTGTCTCATCAGCCATTACAATTTATTACAAAAACACTAACCCTAACTTCGTTAGGTATTCCATGCATGTGCACATGTTGCTCTTCCTTTTAGTTGTCGCTTTCCTCGTGCATGCCTTTCTTCCCAAAATAGCCTTTCTTTCTRATTTGGCCTACTTCCAACATGCCTCCAACAATGACATGTGGCTCGTCCTGAACCACCTAACCCCTATGTTCTTCATCGATCTCCCTTGTGATCGCTTGGAACTTCTCCATGATCTTCGTTGCTTGTGTTTGGGCTTGCGCGGTCTTCTCCTTGAGTGCGTCCAATATTTGCACTGCAATATCGTCGTTGACCATCATGGCACATTATGCCTGGGTTTGTGCCATGTATGTTTTGGATTCCTCTGCCTATGAAATGACCTTTGCTGCTCTCTCCTGGAGCAGTTCCATTTGATCTTGATGCTCTTTTTTCTACATCTGTGCAGTTATGAGTTCTGCCTGTAGTTTCTTTATGTCTTGCGCCCCTCTGACGTGCTCCATGATCGAAATTGTGTTATGCCTCTGCTTGAGGTATTGGATAGATTCACTTATCCTTTCTCCTTCTTGGTCCCACTGCTAGAACTATTGATCCTCTTCCAGCTTCGTCGAGAGCTGCGCTGCTTTCTCAAACAAGTCGTTCCCTGTGTGGACTTGTCATTCTATCTCTTGTATCTGCGTTGTTGCATCCTGTTTCCTTTTCTCCCTCACCTTCGGTGGAGTGGTAGGTGTGAGATGCTCCTAGATATTCTTGATCTCCTGTTGGTATTAATCGATTGTCTGCACAATCTGATCAATCTTCTTTGTCGCCGTGATTTTGGTCGTCTGCGCATTCTTTGGGATCTTCTCGTAGGCTACAACCACTTTCTTCTCTAGTCCCTTCACACGTTCCTTCTCATCCTTGGTCTCGAGCTTGGCCTATGCAAGTACCAATTCCAACCTATCCCGATCATCCTTTGTATGATGCAATTCCATTGTCTCCATGCGTGTGTGAGACTGTACCTCCTATGTAACTCTGACTTGCAGTTTATACAACGCCTTGGTTGGTATCTGTGATAATACCAACTGAAGTTGAGCCAAGTATTTTAGGGGTGTCTGACCCACAATTTTTTCCAAGCGCTTCATGTTGGGTGTGATGTGAAATGTTGAACTCAGCTATGCTATTGTCTGGATTGTATCCTGCTCGCTTGCTACAGGTTCTCCTCCTATCTGTGATGATGACCAGCACGTTTCTACGTTGTTGTCAGCTATCCGTGCTTCCTCGATATGCCTGAGGAGATATCACATGTATGCCAATTCTTCTTCAATTCTATCCCTTTGGCGCGTAGAATTATCAAAATACTTGAATGTGTGATCCTGGACCATTTGGGCCACCATGTCTACATCATCCTCCGTGATCATGTATTCTGGAGGCGTTTTATGTGCCTTTGTCTTCTTGCATGCACCCCCCATCTAGGTGGTTGGCCGCTTAGTTTGGCCTGGATCTTGTGGAGTAGTACTTGATGTAGCTCCTTGTGCTGCCTCGACCTATTTCTGTTGTACCTCTACCGCCTGTGTGTTGTTCTTCTTCCCCATCTGAACTCATGTCTTGGATGTCCCCCCTTTCTTCTGTTGCAGCTTGTTTTGACTTGTCCTTAGCTTATTGGGCACTGTTACTTCCTCAGGATGTGTTTGTTCCTGCACTACCTCCTCAGCATGTGTGTGTTCCTGTATTACCTCCTCTTCCTCTATCTCTGTGGGTATTTCTCAAGTGAGTACTGGAATCCTCCATTCATCTTCTCTGTCCTTAATGGCCATTTGTATGTCCCCCTCTATGATGCAGTAACATAGTTGTAGCCATTGATTGTCGGGGTCCTTCCGCACATGGATCCACATCACATGTCTATTGGCTTTGAAGTTGGCTATTCCCTGATAGTGTGCAACAACTTTCAGTGTTATCCTCCAAGTGTTGGCGATGGTGTCTTGTAGGTCACAGAGATATCCTTAGAATATAGCTACATTCGCTCTCCTATTCTTGGCGTCTGAAGTGACTCCAAGTGATAAGTATTGTGCTCCATGGTAGGGTTTGGATCTCATGGAAAACAATGAGTACTTCAGCTCCTTCCATCCCATAATAGCTATCTGGATGAGTAGCCATGAATAATGAAATTCTGTCCCCAGGTCCTGCGCATCCTTGTAGTTGTCTAGGAATAGATTCAACAAGTAAGGGCCCTAGCTGAGTGTGGTGCCCTCAACACACTATGCTGCAATTGCGACAACCCCAACCAGGACTTCCTCCTTGTGGCATTTCCTGAGCAACTTGCATGCCATAATTTTTGTGGCCATTCTTGTCGCGATGTCACCGATACGCTTGATAATGATTTCGTGCGACCCCCTTTTGGTGTCGTATTTTTCTTCATCTCCTCGTCCAATTCTTTCAACTTTTATTTGTCCTCGAGGAATTTTGAGGGATCCATGCCTTGTGATGGCAACCCTGTCATGTGTGTGATGAGCTCTACATCTATTGATATGAGCTGTTCCAGCCATAGATCTCCGCCATGTGTGACCGCCATCAATTGTTTGACGCAGTTGTTTACATACTGACCTCTTCCAAAGTGTGGTAGGTCCAACAGACCTATAATTCCAATTTTTTCCAATCCTGCTGCCCACTGGACTGGTTGATGAATTGGTTCCCCAAAGGGTCCTATACCCACAGTCTACAAATAGACTCACTTAGCGAACTCTAGGAACTTGTTTGTGTCTATTACATCATGGTGTGAGTACCTTAATTTCTCTATATAACCTAACAAATTTGTTGATACATGTACCCCTTCCGGTATGCGCGGAAAGACAATTGTTGCGACGGGTTGTCTGCAGGGTGACCTAGGTACCGTCTGCTTGTCCTTTCTCTGTGGTGGTTGACTCGTGGTTCCATCCTCCATTGTTCGTTCTTTGGCATATTGCTCTGGTTTGCCTGTGACATCTTCCACTACTCCCTCCTGTGGCTATTTTGACATGGTTGTCTATGATTCTTTTGGCACGGCCATGTATTCCTAGTTTGGAGCCATCCCATTGACTCTTGGGGCATATATAGGGTTTTTCGGTTGCCCTAGGTTTCCTGCATCTTCATTATGTCAGCCCTATCCCTCTTTTGGCCTATCGATGTCCATGCCTGCAGGCGTTGTCTACTGGGTTTATTCCTCGATGGGTGTGGAGCTTTCCATTGTTGTATCCGATGATGGGATTTCATCCACATTTACGACTTCTGGCGGCTTGGATGGTTGTTTTTCACTTCCCTGTGGTTGTGATTGTTCTCTGGTCCTACCTCGGGGTTGTCTGGAAGTCTGGCTCGGTTCTCCTTGTTTAGGTGGTGCCACGGTGGTAAAATATTGTCATTCTCCGAGTTCAGTAGCCTCTGCAACCTCTGCAAACTTCACTCTTTGCTTCGTATGCTCTGTTGCTCTATGCCTTTCCCAATTTCGCAATAACCTTTCTCTCCCGGGTCCTTGCTTTTTATTGGTGTCATGTGAAGTTTGTTGAATACATTACCGTGATTATGGATTAAATGAACCATCGTTTCCTTCGTACTTTCCATTAATTTCCCTCGCCGTCTCCAATTGGTGTGATTAATGTGACGTCCCATCAGTCATTTCCGACATTCAATTGTTCTAACCTCCATCACTTGGTGCTTTTTTTGATGTAGCCGCCTTTCCCACTTGTTTTCACTTTGAGATGATCGTTGGCCTTGTATCCATCGGCTAGTATTTCTGATCATGCATGCTCATTCTAATTTTGGCGCATGCTCCTTCTAGCTTTGACGCATTATGCCTTTGTTGTTCCCTTTTGATACCATGTACCATATTATGTTTTTTTTTTTGGCTGCACGGTGTCTTTCAAGTTGCGGGTGGTTGAATGTCCTTGTACAACTTTAGTTGACTCCCATTGATCACCCCTTTGAGTTTTGTACCTCCTAAGTCCTTCAACTATACAACTCCCCCATCAGTGACAGTTTTTACTTCATATGATCCTAACTAGTGCATTCTGATTTTTCCCGAGTGTTGAATGGATTTATTGTCATACATCAACATTAAGTCTCATTCCTTGAAATTTTCCTCTTGATATGTTTGTCATGCCAAGATTTGTCCCTTGCTTTCTGAACTTGTTGGTGGAACCCTTCTAGGATCCTATATTCCTCCATGATCATTAATTGATTCAGCCTATCCTGCAGTACACGTCATTCCATCATGTTCATAATCGTTGCTATGCGCAGACTGGGTACCAAAAATTCTAATGGTGCCACTGCTTATTTTCCATTTACCAATCTGAATAGAATGTGTAATGTCAACTTCTTTCATGTGGTCCTGTATGCCCACAATAATGATGGTATTTTTAGGTCCCAATCATCCCTATTGACATTACAGATCTTCGTCACTGCATTTTCAAGGATTTTATTAAAGGCTTCTATTGTTCCAATCACTTGTGGATGATATGGTGTACTATTTTGATGGTGGACTTCAAATTCCTCAGTCATGGCCTTAATAGTGTTTTTAATGAAGTGAGTTCCTTGGTTTCTCATCAAAATTCTTGGGCAACCAAATATAGTGATCACTTGTTCAAATATAAAATGTGTTGTTGTTTATGCACTGCAATCTTTGATTGGTTTTTCTTCCGCCCATCTTGTCAGGTATTTTGTCACGATGATAATGTACCTTGCTCCTGTCCTCTTTGTTGGTGGGTTAATTGGTCCCACAAAATCTATTGCCCATTTTTCGAATACCTGCACCGTTACTTGTGGTCGGAATGGCATCTCGTCCCTTATATTAGGTTTACCAACCCTTTAACATACATCGCATCTCTGGCAGTACTCTTTCGAGTCTCTATGAATGGTCAGCTACCATAGTCTTGCACCCAATACCTTCTGCTCGGTATCTTTTCCTGTGTAATTTTCTCTTGCTATTCCTTCATGGAATTCTCTAAAATCCTTGGTCTTTCATGTTCTAGCACACATATTCTCAGGATGTTATCTGCGCCCATTTTGTATAACTGTCCTGCAATCAATTGATAGTCTGCAACTCAAACTACCAGGTTTTTCTTCTGCACGGTGTTGTATTCATGTGGCGCAGTTCCTGTACTCAAGTACTGGATGTTGTCTGCAAAGTATTCATCGACGATTTGGAATGAAAATAACTGTGTGTCTGGAAATTTGTCCTCTAAATTTGTAGGTTCCTCTCCATTCGTGACCCTTGATAGGTGGTCAAGTCCTGCGTTCATCTTCCATGGCTTGACTATTACTTATAAATCAAATTCTTGAAACAATATTAGCCATCGACAGATTCTCCCCCCCCAACACTGGCTTGTTGACTAGGTAATTAAGTGTTGAATGATCTGTGAACATCTTAAAATGTTTTCCCAGTAAGTAATGTCTAAACTTTTGCAGCGTGTAGACCATATCTAGGCCTTCCCTCTCTGTAGTGTTGTAGTTCTTATCTGATTCTGACAATTTTATTCTTGCAAATGCTATCAGATGATCCAATTCTCCTGCTCCTGGCTGCACCAAAATAGCTCTAAGTGTTATGGATGATGCATCTACATGTACATAGAATTTCTTCTCCCAGTCTAGGAATACTAGTATTGGCGTTGTTACCATCTTTTCTTTCAGTGTATCCAAACTGTGTTGACAATCCTAATTCCACTGAAACTTTGTATCTTTCCTTAACAATTTCTCCATTGGCGCAACAATCTGCGCGTATCCTTTGACAATTTTTGTGTAGTATCTTGTGTGTCCTAATGTCACTCTTAGTTGACGAATTGTTTTTTGTGATGGCAGGTTAACAATTACTGCAATTTTTGCAAGATCTACTAGTAAACCTTGCTTGCATACTATATGGCCCAATAGTATCCCAAACAGTGTTTCGAAGATGCACTTCTTGATGTTTAATGATATCTGGAATTGCCTGCATCTTTCTAACATCAGTCGCAAGACCTCTACATGGTCTTTCAACAAACTATAGATTGTCCAATCGTCCAAGTATACCTCTAGAAACTGGTGGATAAATTCTTTAAATGCAGCTATGACTACTCTGGAAAATATTGTTGGTGCATTCTTCAATTCGAATGACATGACCGTGTACTGGTAGGATCCCCATTCCATAGAAAAAGTGGTCTTATATCTGTCTTCCGGCGCTATATTTATGTGATTGTATCCTAAAAATCCGTCGGTAAAGGAATAAACTTCATGTCCTCCTACGTTCTCCAACACTTCATCTGTGAAGGTTGTAGGGAATGGATCATGTAGGCACACATCGTTCAACTTCCTCAAGTCAACGCATATTCTTATCCTGCCTTGTTTTTTCTCTTGAACTACCATCAGGCTTATCCATTATGATTCTTCCACATGTTCTATGATGCCGACTTCGAGCATCCTATCGATATCAACTTTGAATTTTTGCTTATATATCGTATTTAGTCTGTATGGTCATTGTCTAATCGATCTTTCCTCAGTTCTGAGTGGTATCTTCATTTCACCTAGCTCTCCTGCTATGCCCTTCATTTCTGTAAACGTTGTGGGGAACAGGTCGCTGTACTCGTGTAGTAAATCTGTTATGCTTTCTACTGTCTGCTCATCCCAGTAGTCTCCAATGCTGGCCATTTTGGGATTCTCAACTGTCCCAATGTTGAATTTCTTCACTTTGATCGACACAACAATTACTTCTTATTCTAGAGGTGGACCTTCCACTTCTTTTCTGCCTTCCACTTCCTCGATCTGAATATCACGCTGGTCATCTTCCTCTGGTACTTCTTCCTATACATGGTAGCATGACAACAGTTCTTTCAGTGTCTATCTGTTCTGATGTTGTTCCTCTGTTATGAGTTCGACTTCTGGTTCCTGAATGAACATCACCCCTATTATTTGTTTAAGTGTTGCGTCTATGTTGGGGTTCTCATGCTCAAATGAGAAAGTGATTGTAAATTATGTTGTAGTACTAGCTATCTCGTAGTTCCTCTATGCAGTTCCTGATATGTTTACCAGTTTGCTGGTGTGCCCTCTAAGGTATGTGCGAAATGATGAGGCCATTCCTCTAGAGGTGTCATTTTCCACAGTGCTATGCACTTCTCCAAGTGTTTCGCTAGTGCCTCTTGTCCATCGTATTTCTGTTGCTGGTTGCTTTTCTGTTCTACGCCAAACCTTATGCATAGTAACCGCTTACATTGGTACCAATCCTTGATTGTTTCCTTGTGTGCGCCCCACCATATTGCAGGTGTGGCCTTGAGTTCTATATGGAGTGCTTAGAGTCTATGGTTTTCTAACACTTTATCTTCATTATGTGTCAATAATTCTTATAGATCATTTACCCCATGAAAACTAGGTGGTTCCCTTATCTCCATACCTACCCATCTTACTGCACGGTCTATTCTTGTGCATATTCTTGTGGAAACTTCGTCTAGCCTCTGTTTCCAATACTCTAAACCTGTATCTGAGTATGAAACACATGAAGTAATGCTCTTCCAACTGAGTATCCCATCTACAGTTGGGTTTACGTAATCCTCATATCGCGCAGTTGTACATACAACTGGCTGATTTCCTCTAAGTCCAAGAAAGTAGGCTCTACAAACCTCTCCCCTTATGATGGGTCTAATGGCACAATGAACCTGTATTCTATTGACTCAAATGCCATTTTTCGTGTCTTTAAATTGATTATGGTCTGGTTATCGAATGCCCAATCCAAGCCGAGCAATGCTAGATATGGTGTTGTTTCGTCCACTATCCCTATTACTTTGAAGTCTGCTTTAGTGCGCACTCCATCTAGGTCTACTGTCACTCCTTTCAGTCTCCCAATTGGTATAACTCTGTGTTGGTTTGCTATTTTCTACTGAACRGGTGAATATCCTAATGTGGGATCTCCCATACATTGCCATGTCTTCTTGGGTAATACATTGACTTTGGATCCTAGATCTAGTATGCTATCTCCCATGTTGAAATCTCCGATGTTGGCATTCAGCCTGAACTCCCTACTTGTTCTTCTCCTTGTATGTAGGTGATTAATGTTTTTTGTTCTAATTTTCCTTTAGTATCTATGCTACATATTTCTAACATATTTTTCAATATTTTGACAGAGGATGGATCATTTAGTAATTTTACACATGACTACAAAAAGCATTTGATTGTACTTACTTATCCTAGGGGCTACATTTCTTTTTTATGATCCAATGATGGAGGCATCTCGTACTCTGGCACTCCGTTGCTATGTTGCATAGTTGAGGTCAACGCACTGTCAGGCTTAAAAAATTCTTGTCTGGCTTGCTTAAAAATTTCCTTCTCATTCTGCGCGTCAAACTGATTCCTTGGTTCGACGTTCTTCTTCACCCATTGATGTTGTACTGGCTCTTGTCGAACTGCATCGTTTCCTATTTTAATTCCTCCTTGAGTATCTATGTTGATGTTTCTCTCATCGTCCCTCGCTTCCGCTGAAATCCATTGAACATTCTGGTTGTCTGATTCCTATTTTCCTGGATCTTCCCTAATAACGTAGGACATTCTTTCATTTTTTGATATGATGCATGACAATACATGCAATTCGTTGGTGGTAGTGGACATTATCTTGCATAGTGTCCTGGTCATTGACAGTTGTGACATACCAATGTTCATCTAGCTCTTCCAAAGCCTCTTCTTTCTCATCCTCCACCTTTGTAGCCAACTCAATCTCCTTGCGGTGTGTTATACTGAGGTGCCTGATTGTACTGCGTGATATTGTACTGAGGCTGCGTTGTGTTGTACCGTGGATGTGCGGCATTATATGGTTGTTGCACAGTATTATACTATGGTTGCACAATGTTGTGTGGGAATGGTAATTGGTTAAATTGAGAGATGGCTTGCCCAATCATCATTTCTTCCTTCACCCTATATGCATCTAATGTCCTCTCTCTCATCAAGTCCATAGTTCTACAGTCTTTGTCATCATGTCTCACTGACGTGAAAAAGTTTCAATATGAAATATTTGGGACTTTCTGGTATTTGTGCATCATTGGGAAGTGATATGGATCGTGACCATGTTTCTTACAGATTTCGCACCATATTCCTCATGTTGGTAACAGATTTGGCATTCCTGCTGCAATGTACTGCATGAATGTTGGACATTCATTCTTATGGTGCCCTTCCATCCTGCATGTGGTACACCAAACGACTTCTCATTTGTCCTTACTTTTGTTCTGGTTTAGCCGAAACTTTAATTTCTTCAAATCCTCCTTCAGCTCTTTGATGGTTGGATCTGTCTTCTGATATTGATTTTATTCCAATTGCAGGGTTGCCTGCAGAGCCTCTATATGTTTCTGAAAATTCTATTGTCGTAGTGGATATTTTATCTATCATGAGATATTTCAAATTTCCTTTCAGTCACTTGAATCTCTAGTCAATCTCCCATACAGATTCTCCTGGTTTCTGTCTAATTTCTATCATCTCGTTCATGTACTGGTCCTCTGAACTTGGCTTCTGAAACTCATTTATCAACAATTTCTTGATGTATGCAATCATTCTGGTTCTCCATGGTGGATTGTTTGTCGCTAAACTCATATACCAATCCAGCGCATGATCCTTTCGTGTAATCGCTAGCTGTGCAAGTTTAGTGTCCTCGTCCGTGATCTGTTTTTATTCCTAGATTTTCTCACAAATAAACAAGTGTTTTTTTGGGTCCTCCGACGCTTCTCCTTTGAATTACGATAACCTGATGGTGGCATCGTGCCCTACCATTTTGAATGTTGAACTACTACCTCCGCACGGTGTAGATACTTGAATAATTCTTCTTGAACTGGCTCCCCCAATTGTTGTTTCCTGTGTATATGTACTTCCTGTTGTCTTCCTTCTCTCGAAATTCGGTTGTCTAAACGATGGTGTTATTTTTGGTGTGTTAGTTGTACATGGGTTGATGGGTTCCACACTGAAGTTGATATGGATAGGATTTTTTCCTTCTATTCCTTCTCTTGGACCTCTCCTCTTCCTCTCATATGTTGCGCATAGGATTTCCTCAATATGCTCCACATCCTGGAGATCCTCTACCTCCTCTTCATCACTTGCCAATCCTTCCCTCATGGCTACAAATCTCTTCTTGGTGTTCACCTTGTATTGGTAGGGTACGCCACTTTGCGTCTTTCCATATGTCTCCATGATCCTCTTGATCTGGTCATCGTCCATCATGATTGAGTCCAAGGCTTCTTCCTTCTTACCTTTATCCACTTTTCCTTCCATTTCTCCTCTGTTTGTTAGTGCTTCCCCCTTTCCCCCATGCATGCAAGGAAGTTTAGTTGTCTGAATCCATTGTCATTACACCTTTATTATAAAGAAATATCTTAATAGAAGTATATAATGATCAAATATACCTTCCTCAAGGTCCGCATAGAAACTCTTGCTCTGTTGCGCTGTATGACTTCGCGGTATCTACTGCAAATATTGTTATAAATCCTGCTACAATACTGTCGAGCCAAAAATCTATTGTGTGGGTGAATTTGTTATTCACCTACTGTAACTACTCAATCTGAACTGAGGTCCACTCTAACTGTCGGGTCCAATTTGTTGTGTGGTTATCCTTCAACCTCAATGTCCACTCCTGTAATAAGTGTGGAAAATCATAGAAAAATACTTCATGCAGATCAGTAAACACATACTTCTCAAGGTATTTCTGCGGTGTTATTCTAGGGTTTATGTTATCTTTCAGTGTAAAATCCAACTCCTTTGTCTTCAACCAACTCTCGATCTTTGCCTTTGTGGGATTCCACACTCTCAACATCCCCTTCTTGTGGCACATTTTTCTCACCTTTTTTTCATCTGATTTGGTATTCTTTTGACCCGCCTTCTATAGATCTTACCCTCTTTTAAAAGATCCCATCTACTCAATCCTATATTTTTCCAACCAGAAACATAACAATTTTTTGGTTTAGTTTCTCTGAGTTATACCTTCAACATGATTGATCCAAGTTCAAGTCTACTGGGGTTCCAACAAATCTTATAAAACTATCGGCCCTTCTGGTAAACCAGAAGGAAACACATCACACAAAGTGCACTGCGTAGTCTCAACTGAGATAGTAATGGGTGTCTGCAATACTTAGGTGTTTGTAGTCCAGAATTGAATATAGATCTAATAAATGTGTGCTGAGATTTCTTTTTGACTTATTAACACAATACCCTATCGTTCCCAATTATGCATGTAATGTAATCAACTCATTAGCTCATTCATTCAGCATGCTAACATCTACTCATAAACAGTAAAAAGGACACAATAATTCATCACATAACACATGTTTTACCGTGGTTCACCCCCCTGGGCTACATCCACAAAGATCTGGCTCTCAAGCTCTTCTATCATGGAAGTTCCAAAACTATAGCGCCACGCGCTTTACAACTCCTTCTCAGTCAGGTCAATATCTATTATGAGGCAAACTAGATCACACCAGGATCCTCAGCCTGTGATCTAACCCTCAAGATCTAACCTTCTAGCCCTCTATAGCTCAACAAATTCCAAAAGTAGGTCATATCACAAAGTATTACAGACTAGTTATCAAAACAAGACTCCTCCGTTGTCTCTTCAGACTCTCTAAAACTGACCTCTGTATTCTTTCATAATGGAAAACTACTCCCTCTAGACCTCCTAAGTATATATATATATGTGTGTGTGTGTGTGTTTATGGCTCATCAACCATTACAATGTATTACAAAAACCCTAACCCTAATATCATTAGTTCTTCCATGCATGTGCGTGTGTTTCTCTTCCTTTCATTTGTCACTTTCCTTGTGCATGCATTTCTTCCCAAAATAACCTTTCTTTCTGATTTGGCCTGCTTCCAACACATATTGGGAAAATACATTTCATGTGCATGTAGATGCATCAGTTATAGCACTTGGAGAAATTCTAGTGCAGCCAAGAACAGGGGACTTAAACCATCCTATAGCCTTTGCAAGCAGAAAGTTGTCATAATCTTAGTAGAATTACAACACCATAGAAAGAAAAGGCCTAGCTATGGTATATGCACTTCAGAAATTCAGGAACTATTTACTGGGTAAACACTTTAAAATGTTCACAAACCATTATGCCCTCAAATATCTAGTTAACAAGAGAGTGTTGGGGGGGAGGATCTGTAGATGGCTATTATTATTCCAACAATTCAATTTTCAAGTGATAGTGAAACCATGAAAATTGAATATAGGACCTGGTCACTTGTCAAGGGTAACCAATGGAGAAGAACACACTAACTTGGATGACAACTTCCCTAATGCACAACTATTTTTAGTACAGGTAGTTGATGAATACTTCACTAATATTATTGAATTCTTAAGTATAGGGGTTGTGCCACAAGACTTTAGCACCGCGCAGAATAAAAACCTGGTAGTCAGAGATGCAGACTATCAATTCATTGTGGGTCATTTATACAAGATAGGTGCAGATAGTATTTTGATAAGGTGTGTATTGGAACATGAATGGACCCAAATTTTGGCACAAACTCATGAAGGTACAGTTGGAGGAAACTATGCAGGAAAATCCACCACGCAGAAGGTATTATGCATAGGATTATGGTGGCCAACAGTCCATAAAGATGCCAAGGAATATTGCTAGAAATGTGACGTCTGCCAGAGAGTTGGCAAACCCAACATAATGGATGAGATGCCCCTAAGACCACAAGTAACTATGAAAATATTTGAAAAATGGGAAATATACTTGGTTGGACCTATTAATCTACCAGAAAAAATGCCAGGAGATAGATATATCATTACTACGGTTGAATACTTAATGAGGTGGGAAGAAGAAACACCAGTCAAAGATTGTAGCACAAAGACAAAAACACAATTATTATTTGAGCAAGTGATCACCAGATTTGGATGTCCCAGGATATTGATGAGTTCCCAAGGCACTAATTTTGTTAATAATACCATCAGGACGATGATTGAGGAGTTTGAAGTATATCACCAAAAGAGTACACCAGATCATCCTCAGGCAAATGGAATAGTAGAATCTTTCAATAATATTTTGGAAAATGCATTGACTAAGATCGACAATGTTAACAGGGATGATTGGGACTAGCAAATACCAGCGGTATTGTGGGCGTACAAGACCACATGCAAGAAGTTGACAGGATAGACATCGTTTAGATTAGTGTACAGATAGGAAGCAATGGGGCCATTAGATTTTTTGGTACCCAGTCTTTACGTAGCAACAATTACCAACTTGACAGAAAGAGGTGTAGTACATGAAAGGATAAGCCAACTAATGGAAATGGAAGAGGACGAGATTCTGGCAGGATTTCACCAGGAAGTACATAAATTAAGGGACAAAGCCTTGAATGATAGACATATTAAAAAGAGGATATTTGAGGAGGGAGGCCTAGTTCTTCTCTATGAAAACAAACTTTTGAAACACCTTGGTAATTTAAGACTGCATTGGCTAGGGCCATATGAAGTACATACTATCACAAATGGGGGATCTGTACAACTAAAGGATTTGGGATGAACAAAATTGGAAGGACAATCGAACCACTAACCCTTAAAAGTTACAACGCAGTAAGAAATTCATGTATATATTGTACTATAGTAGATATTAGGACAGAAAAATGATAAAAATAAATAAAAAGGGGAAAAATAAGAAAAAAAGACTACAAAAATAGAAAAAGAAGAAAAACACAAAAATAGGCAGAAGTTGACTAAACAACAAGAAATTGGGAAAACATTCGTGTGCAACAATTACTGCTACAACATCAAAAGACAACGCACGAGAAAAATTGCACTCGGTGCAAGCGCACATAAAAAGTGAAAAACAATTATGACCGGGTCTATAAAGGGAGGAACACATACATTAGTTCAACACTTAGTGATTTTTTAGCACAAAGAAAGATACAACGTGCATTCCCTAGCTAGAACTATATGAATAAGAAAGCGAGTGTGCGAATTAGATAGAAGATGACACCACCAAGGTTTGGTTCTCTAGGCCAGTATGTATGGGTTACTCGACAAGGCCAAAGGTGCAAGGAAATAATGAGATAGCCCAAGAACGTGGTCGAGCTTGAAGATGACACCACTTTGGACACATAGTCAATTAGCTCGACATGGGGTGAAGAGGAAACATCAAAAACACCGCAAGAGGAAGTATGGCAGAGTTCCAAGACCCATAATGGTATCTCAATCCATAATATGGAAAATCCCACTAAACTTGATGAACCGACGGGTCAACGATAGGGCCACAAAGAAGAAGAGGTGTTAGTCAAGGACATCACCAATCGACCAACTCAGAGAGGGAAGAAGAGGATGCAGAAATAGCAGAGGCATGACCATATTCTTTCAGGAAGAAAAGAAAGGTGAAAGATGCCACGAACATCACACTTCCATATCTCCCAGGCGTAGTGGTGATTGTGGATGATATGCTTGAAAAAGTACCAAAACTTAGGTACTCAGACCATGATGTGCGTGATGCAACCAAATTCCCACATTTGGCCAAAGAAACCTATTTAGAAAACACGGGGGAAATTGGACCCCTAGGTAAACCAATAATGGAGACCGTGCAGTGGATAACAGGGTTGCACAAATCCAACATAGTTAACCTCTTGGATATATCACACTTTGGGTGCAGTAAAAATGTCGGGCTCTATGTCAAACAATTAGTAGCCACACAGAAACATCCTTTGGATGGATAGGCCAGTACAACTTGATGTGGAACTGATCGCCAAGATCACAATATTACCTATAGCTGACGCAAAACCAGAGGAGTACTTGGATAAAAAGGCGTGCGAGAAGGAAATTGTTCAACTGGTAAAATCACAGTTTGTCACCAATACGGGAAATAGGGGCATTGTGCTCAAGGACATTAATGAAAATGCGATGAGGTTCGCCAGCAAGCTTATGGCTTGCAAGTTGCTGAGAAAATGCATAAAATAAGAAGCTCCACCAGGATTCATAGCAGTAGTCGCACAGTGTGTGAAAGGAGTGATGTTTATCTTAGCACCGTACTTATTGAACCAATTTTTGGTTGATTGTAGAGATGTGCAATATAATGGAACCAAGTTCCATTACTCTTGTCTCATCATTCTTATAGTCTTAGCAGGATGGCAGGAGCCAATGTTTTCAGCCTTCTTGGATAGTAAAGTAAAATGTTATGCGGCCATATATGAATCCCTCTAGCAATCCAAGAACAATAAATATCAACAAGAAAATAACACATTATTTGCGATGTTGCTGGAAGAAATACAACAACGCATATCCAATGTGTGGCACATTCCTATGGAGGTAATCCAGGAAACTGAAGGGATATCCAGGTTCAAGGCATCCAGGAATCACATGTGGATCGAGGTCGCAAGGGATCCAAAGAAGGCATGGATGGAGATGCAATATCACATCACCAAGGAAGACATTGACTGGATAATTAGAGATTGACTAGCGCAGTGGAAGATGCTAGTAGAAAAACTAGTAACAAGGACAATCGCAACAAAATTCACCAAGCCCAAAGAAAAGGATGAAGTAGGTTCCTTAGCAAAAACAAATAGTGCAGCCGATAACACTAGAAAGGCTGCAACACAGAATCAATCATAGGGAAGCAACACAGTACCCAAAATATCAAGGAGGACAACAACAATGCCCAAGATAGACATCTAGTAGGACATCAGAATGGAGGACACATCACATGTTGGTGACTAAAGGGTACAGGTTACAACGAGTTCGACGCATCCCTCACATACGAAAAGGAATACAACGCAGTAGAACATAAGTGAAAAAATAAGAAGTATACCACAAAATACCTAGTCATCACCTTGACAGAGGATAATGTTAAATTCATTGCGGACAAGGTCCAAGATAGGGGGAAGAGGTGGTCCGTATTATAGAGGCACAAAGAGAAGAGCTCATGGACGAGATCATAGAAGTCCATGAAACTATACAACAATGACACATTCAAGCATTACCACAGGCCACAACGCAGTGACATGAAAATACACAACGACCCCCTGCTCATAAAGAAGGAGAGGAGACAATACAGTTGGTAGTGCAAGGAAGAGACACATTCACAATCACCAGCCAAATTATCAGAATGGATCAAGAGACTATGCAGAAATCCATGGGGGAAATTGAGAAAGTTGAAGTAGTCATGGCGCAGATACCCACCAAGGCACTATATGGACTCTGGACCAGCATAATGCAATAACTGCAATCCAGAGGCCACATATATGCGACTAACTTGGAGGTGGGTAGGGGATTCGCCGAAATGTTACAAATCACCTCTAACCAACTAAAATCAAAGAAGGAGGAGGAGAGAGAATGCATGGATAATATAGAGAAGGGGATAACAGTGGTATATGACCACATCCTAGACAACGCGCAAGCACCAGAGAGGATCACATAGGAAAAGATAAAAATTATTTCACAAACAATTGAGGGATATAGGTAGGAAATTGAGGATCTCAAAGAAAATCTTAATCCACACTCCAGATAGCGGAGATAACAAAATAATTGAGGGAATTCACAGAGTTGTTCGAAACAACCCCGCAAATCTGGGTCATTTTAGAAGAAGATGAAAATCTCCAATAGTGGGACCAACAGGAGGAGAAAATCAGCATTGCCATATAGGACCTAAAGAAACAATAGAAAAAAATGAGTATTATGGAGCGCTTGAAGGGAACTCAATAAATGAATACTCTATAGACAAAGTTAAAGACAACATAAGCAAATAAGAAAGAAAGACAAACCCAATTGGAACCCCTCCAGGAACAAGCAACACAATTGATTGTGCAGCTGGAGGAAGACAAGATGAGTATGGCATAGGCACATTCAAAGGGTGTAACATTACTACTGAAGGAGATAATAGTGAAGAAACTTAAGGCGCTAAAAAAAAAAGTTGCGTGGATGAGGACAAAATGAAAGGAACTAGCAAAGAAGTTCCACAGTTTGGAAAAGGTGGTACAGGGAGTGTGCACTACCTGAGTGGATCGGGATGAGCCACATGTTAGTGTTAGGGGCCTATTGGGTGCATGTTAAGAACTAAACATCAATATAGCATAGAAAAACCTCAGAAAAAGTACTCAACGCCTTGAAAAAGAGATAATTTCAGATAATAAGCCTTTTCAAGGGGGCAACCTCCTTTTACCCCACTTAAATGTTCAAGTACAAGATGAGTCAAAATGAAAATGTCTCCTTGGTATATATAGGAGACTAGGAGGTATAATTACAACTAATGGCCTAAAGCCGACATA
>JASDQU010735562.1:360949-377060 GCA_032191745.1 Picea mariana | reverse complement strand
TATTAGATACCAAATTAAATTGGTGTATGAGATTCTATTGTTTTTGAGATAAGGAATTTTTATGTTTAGCAATTTAACTTTTAAAGTTTATCTTCATATGTGTGTGAAAATGGAAATGGAGATATATTATGCAAAACATTTTAAAAATTGAAAAGTATGAATTATAATTTAATTATGTTAGTATAAATTTGTTTTTAATTATCAGTTTATTATGTATAAAGAAATTAAAAACAATTTAACTTAAATTCATTTTAAATTTTGTTTTATCAAAAACCTTTCAAATTTCTGAAGTGTAAATTTTTGTATCATTTAATTCTATGTCATGTATAATTCCTATGATAAAAAAATTACAATGTAAGAAATTTGAGTTTTTTTTAGTGTTTAATAGATGCCAATTTAAAATGGATTTACAATAAATATGTATATATATTTCCTTAGCTATTTGTTTTTTATTTAAATATTTGTATTATCGCTTAATATACAACCCTCATTGTTCTAAATGCAAAAATAATTAGAATTCATGCCAAATAAAATTAATTCAAATTACTTTTTTCTAATAATTAATATTTTTTTTCCTTCTTTTTATAATAATTAATATAGTTTTGAGTAAATCAATATTATGAATATCAAATTCACATACCATCTAAATAAACTTCATATATGAAAATTCAATATTATAAACATGAACTGAGCCTACCATCTAAATAGACGTAATATGTTTCCTCTTTCTTAAAAAAATCACAAATTCAAACCCGTACTTAAAAAAATTCAAAATGTTTTTTTTCTACGAGCTACTAAGTTCCTCTTCCCCCTACCAAGAAAAATCACAACATTACACTTAAAATCCTATATTCCTCCTCTTACCATGAAAAATCACAATATTACACTTAAAATGGTTTTGTTTTTTTGAGGTTTCTTCACCGTGAACGTCAGACTATTCTCTATTTTCTTTCTCGAGTAGGACAAGAAAAGGAAGAAAGACTAACTTCATAGTTTCCAGAATGGTCGGAGGACAGAAACAACCCAACGACTCTAGAAAAACCACCTACAATTGTTTGTGACAATTCTATGGGAATCACGTGTCGCCCATGCTCGATCGACAAATCTGGCCCACGGAAAGGAAAAGTGGGCGGCATATCCACTCAAAGGCTTGCATCTTCTGTCTCTTGTTCGCTGATAAGAGGGAAATGTAGCTCACGGTGGGAACTGAATTATGGCAACACTAAAAAGCTGCGCCGCTGCCGGAATGATACTCACCATCACGTACGAATTGAAACCTGCCATTCCATGAAAGAGACTGCAACGAAACGTGAGTCGTGCCCATCCTTCTAGCAAGTTTTCTACACTCGTGAGTCGTGGACTCGTTTCGTCATCTCCTCACACACGAACTTTTCGCGTTTGACGTTTGATGGCCGCAGATTGCTCATATTTCCAACCATTTAGTACCAGATCGAAGCCTCGCTCTCCTATATATATGCTTTCTAATGAAACCGAAACGATCATTAAACTGCTTTGCCTCCATAGCATTTGCAGCCTTCTATATCCTCCGAAAGCTCGCTGGGGCTGAAGTGGTGAATCGAATAGAGAGCTCAGAGAAGGACGGAAGAGAATTAGGGGTGAGGATGGAGGATCTGGGTAAGTGCGGAGCAAATTACGTGCCTCTGTCACCGTTGAGCTTTCTCCACAGAGCGGCGACGGTGTATGGGAATCGGACGTCTGTAATCTACGATCATGGAGGCCTTCGCTTTACCTGGGCTCAGACCTCGGAGCGTTGTACATGTGTGGCGTCGTCTCTCGTCGGTTCTCTTGACGTACGCAAAGGAGACGTTGTCTCAGTTTTGGCGCCCAATGTTCCTGCCCTTTACGAGATGCATTTCGCCGTTCCAATGGCCGGAGCCGTTCTCAACGCCATCAACACTCGTCTTGACGCTCGCAAGGTCGCCACCATTCTTGCTCATTCCCACGCCAAGCTCTTGTTGGTCGACTATCAATTCCTCTCTCTCGCCAAGGACGCCCTCGCCCTCCTCGAATCATCTCTCATCATTCCTCGTTTGATCCTCATACATGATCAGGACCACGGCCTTGAGGCTGCTCACATTGCTGGACTGTGTAATGAAGTTGGTGTGGTAATCAGCGGCACCTACGAGGAGTTGGTTCGAGGTGGAGATCCCCGTTTCGATCCAGTAAAGCCAGCAGACGAATGGGAGTCGATATCCCTCAACTATACATCCGGAACGACATCGGCACCAAAAGGAGTGGTGTACAGCCACAGAGGAGCATACCTGAGCAGCATATCTATTCTGCTGTTGTGGGAGATGGGGAGAGAGCCGGTCTACCTGTGGACGCTTCCCATGTTCCATTGCAATGGCTGGACCTGCACCTGGGCCGTCGCAGCCAGAGGCGGAACCAACGTCTGCATTCGCGATATCTCTGCCCAGGAGATATACGCAGCCATTAGGCAGCATCGCGTCACTCATTTCTGTTGTGCGCCTATTGTCTTCAACATTTTCTTGAACTTCCCACACACCGAGCCTTTGCACGGAAGAGTTGAGGTTCTCACCGGAGGGGCGCCTCCTCCTCTCTCGATTCTGAGAAAGGTTGAAGACATGGGCTTCTCCGTAACACATGCTTACGGCCTCACGGAAGCCACCGGTCCCGCTCTTGCCTGCGAGTGGAAGAGCGAATGGGACGATGCTCAACTATCCCCAGCCCAACGAGGTGTGCTCAAAGGGCGGCAAGGAGTGGGCGTGTTGAGCCTCGACCAGGTGGACGTGAAGAATCCTGTGACGATGTCCGGTGTGCCACAGGATGGAGTGAGCATGGGCGAGATCATGCTGAGAGGCAGCAGCATCATGAAGGGGTATCTCCACGACCCCGAGAGCACCGCCGAAGCCTTTGAGGGTGGGTGGTTCCACACTGGCGATGTTGGCGTTGTCCATCCGGACGGGTATGTGGAGATAAAAGATCGTTCAAAGGACGTCATTATCTCCGGTGGAGAAAACATCAGCAGTGTGGAAGTCGAATCCGTTGTGTACAGCCACCCAGCCGTTGCCGAGGTCGCTGTGGTTGCCATGCCCCATCCCCACTGGGGTGAGACGCCGTGTGCCTTTATCAAGACTACGGACAACAACGATAGCATCGTAAAAGAAGAAGACATAGTGCTCTTCTGCAGAAAGAAGCTCCCGCATTACATGGTTCCAAAAGCTGTCATCTTTGTGACGGAGCTTCCAAAAACCTCCACTGGCAAAATACAAAAGAATCTTCTGAGACGCAGGGCCAAACAGTACACGGTTCCTCGATCTAGAGTTTGAGATAAGTTAGGTATTTCTCAAAATAATAATCTAGTTGTCCGATACATGAGTCTAGGGTGAATACGCGGGAGACATCGTCATGAGCAGTTTATGGTGTTCTCTGGTTCTGATATGCTAGTTTTTCTGTCGGTCTCAGCGCTGTAAAGCTAAATCTCTCTGGTACGAACTTACTAGTAGGAGGAATTTATCGCTATAAACTCTGGAATCTGGTCATATGTTTTCGTACTTCACATTAAATAACGAATTATAAATATCTTATCCGCACTTAAAAAGAGCCTACTGTAAACGTTTTAATCTAAGTTTGGGTAAATTGTTGGAACTGTAAATTGACTTAGTAATATCACAGCTGCTCAAAATTGTGGTTGATGAACGTCGAAAGGTGAGGATAGAAAATGAAATTCACAGTCAGAAAATGAAACGTATAACCAGAAAATGAGCGTCTACAGCTAGCACAGTCAGCTTGCTAAATCCAAAGTTTAATCATTTAAATGTGACAATCATATAGTGTTACAGTAATTTCTTAATATGATTAGGTAAATGTTAAAAGGTAAACAGGTTAATGGATGCATTCAAAAATACAAGGAAGTTATGAAGAGGAAATCACATTCATTGATTTGGGAGAACCACTAAGAATATGCCAACATCTTCAATTGTTAGCCATTAGATTAGAAGTTTAGATTAAAAGGTGATTAATTGTGCTCATTGTCAATAGGTGTATTGGTATAGCCGCAAATTAGTAGTGGGTAAACATAAGCCATAAAATGAAACTCAGGTTGTATATGCACAATATTACTAAACCTTAATTACTCACACTTGGTAATCAATTAGCCATCATAGTAAATTTTAAATATAATCAAATAAAAGCATATTGGAACACTAAGAATATTCCATTAATATTTAATCTTGTTCATACAAAACTGATTAAGCACTAAAAACCTATTAAATATATCCATTATTAATAGGTTTTCTCAACTTCCCCACAATTAATTCTAAGATATAAATTATCCATAAAGATTATCACCTATATTAGTCTTGTTGTGCTCTTTTCATAGAATATATTTGTAACAATATACATGGAAACTACCTGCAATTTTTAAGTTTTTATGTCTTTCTCAATTTTGAAATATGGTAGTTTTTCTGTCTTTTTCAGTGTTCTAAAGCTAAATATCTCTGGTACAAACTTAGTAGCAGTAATAAGAATTTAGAGCTATTAGTTTAGATTTATTTAATTATGGTTTTATAAAGCTTTCAGATGGATCAAATTTTTTGAGATGTAAATCTCTTTAACCAGATGTTTCTAATCTTTTTTTATAGCTAACAGACTACACATCCCTCCCACCTATTTATTTAGTATGTTTTCATATGGCAATAAATTATGGAATCTGGCTAAAAGTTATACAAATGATGATTTTTTTTTTTTTTGAATCCCTCCAGAAATTGTTAAAATTAATAAATTTATATCACCAGATTCCAAAAAGAAAACCATTTCCTAAAACAGCTAGACAAAGCCAAAAAAAAAAATTCACTAAAATAAATTTGTTTAATCAATTCTTATGAAAAAAAAAATATTTCTATCAAAAAGCAAAAGATTAAAAATTAAAAAAACCCAAAATTCCTATCAAAAGATAAAACGTTTAAATAACATTCTTTTTACACCACCAAAATTTAGAATTTAGAAATGTTGAGTTTCTCAACTTCAGTGCAATTAATTATGAGCTTTGTGTTGCTCTTTTAATAGAATATATTTGCAACACTATACATGAAAACTACTTGCAATTTGAAAGCAACTTTTATTAGAGATTAAGAAAAGTGAAGTTGAGAATTGTAATAATATATATTAAAAATATATAAAATATTTTAGATTACAATGTATTTGATAGGATACATTTTAAATCTTATTTCAATAAAATTGAAGGGCATTTCAAGACAACATTTATCCTATTGCAATAGCTACAATATCAAAATTACTAATTTAACTTCTTCTAATATTTATATGAATATATTTAACACAGTATTGAAACTTTAATATCCATAAAAATTAGATTAGAAAATGAAAAATACAATTAAAAATATATATATAAATATTTAACATCTTTTTAAAATTAAATGTTGCATATATAAACTTCAAACATTTTTGTAAATTTGAAGCATTATTTTTGTTCTAATTGGAAAAAACTAAATAGTACTACTCTTGTAATATGAAAATACAATAAAAGTCAATGATATGGTTGGTTGATAGAAACAACATAGTGGAGCAAATGTTTGCCATGGATAAGGTATTGATTTATTGGAATTCCATGTTTAATCTGGGCTTGAAGAAAAATATACATGCATTAAAACTTTTTCATATCCACAACTATAAAGTGAGTATTATTAAGTTTTTTACTTAACTAATTTTTGAAATAATATTTACTTGTATTTTAGTCTTTGTTTTACATTGATATTTTGAATAAATACATTGAACATATTTATAATAAATTATATATTTGTAATAATGGAAAAAAAATATTTACATTTTAATTTAATATAATATAAATTCAAATTTATCAAGCTTTTATTTCTTTAATGTTGAATCTCTCAAAGAACTTTCAAGTTCTCAAATTTTGGAGAATAATGGCCAAATGCCATAGTTAGAAAATTGTTAGAACAAATTACTATTATCACCTTTAAGTGGTTTTCAGATCCACACATTTAAGAGGTTGTTAAAGGGTATCCTAACCTATATGCAATTTATCAAATTTAATACAGTGTATGTGAGTGTATGTGAGCGTAGTCTCACTTGTCGTGTGCCCTTATGACTTAACCAACTTGTTGAGTTCTTCTCCAATTTTTTTAAGTTGGTATCAGAGCCTGTTGTGTTAAGCCTGTGGGTAATTTCTTGTCGAGAGCAGTCTGTTGTGGTCATCGCCAGAACCGTGAATTGATGTAAATCGTTGCAGAGACTCTTTCTTGCTGAGAAGATCTGATGGTCATGTTCATCATCCGTACATAATTGTTTGTCTGCGTGCAACTCATGTGAAAGCACTGGAAGCCTGCGTGGTCGAAGAAAAGAGCTCGACTTGCTGCGAGAGTCGGCTGCAGCTTCTCTGACTGGTGAGCGTGGGGTGAAGATTTTTGTGTGTTTTTCCGTCGTTCTAATTTGTGTATGGTGGAGCCCATATGCCCTAGTATGATTCCCCTGAAAAGACTGGCTCTTGTGGAGTGTGGAGACCTGCGTAAAGTGTAGTTATTTGCTGATGTTGGTACGCCCAGATCGTTGCAGAGACGTTGTTGCTTAAAATCGTTGCATAGGTACGCCCAAATAGCTGCACTCTATACTTCCTAGATCGTTGCATTTTCTGCATTCGAGATCGAGATCGGGTCGTCGTTTAGTGACTGTCGTTGCTAGTCACTGAGATCCACGCTAATTCTACAGGTCGCCATCAAATAGAAGACTCTGAATTTATTTTTGTGTATTTAAAGGAGAGACTTTGAGCCCATTTTGGATAGTATATCTTGCGACTAGACACTGCTTCTCGGCAGATGTAGTCCTTATCTCAATTTTTAGATTCGCGTCCATGCGAGCAGTTCTGCCAGTCGCGGAAGTCTCATATGTGACATGACACAGTTCTCAGAACCTGATTTGGATTCTTGTTTCCACGTTAGTACCTACACTTTGCGTGGATGCTACGGCTCGATTGCCGCGATTATGTCCATGCAAATCTTATCCATGGCGATTATGGTAAATATATACTATCACTGTTGTACATAGTGAATATTGATAAATAATTATCATCATTATTTTTTGGAGACAACCATGCTTGTGGAAACATTGGAATGAGGAGTACACAGGGTCTAGTATAACATGTTATAAAGAGATTGTCTCTATATTGAGATAAGACTATGATCCTTCAATTCAGAGTAAGGTATGTGAAGACATGTCAATCATTGTTGTTGAAAGAAGACTCACTGTGAAGGAATGGGTCATCAAAGGAAAATTAGACATCTTTGGAGAGAGCTGAAACAGATAAGGAGAAAGAACCAGCATTAGATCAGTATGATGTGTTTCCAGTTGAAGAATCCATGTTTGAGGAGCAGAATGCAGAGCTAGATCTGATCAATGAAGAACATGAATAAATCGGTGAAATATTGAAAAAATTAATGCCATTTTTGCCATCCTTATCAGGTTAAAATGTTAATCTTGGACAATTAAAATGGAAGGATTACTGGGGTTCAGTAGATTTATGGCAATTTGTTCAAGATGGTTTGATCAATTCCCATGATAAGAGAAACGATAAAATATCCTTATATCTTATCGGTTCAACACCATATACAAGTATTTTGTCTTCTATTTTATATGAATTTGGTCATATAGACATTGCAAAAATGTTATGGGATATTCTCGAAATGAAATATAGTGAAAAGAGTGCATCTGCTTATTAGGAAACTTCTGAAGTTGATGGTGAACCTGTAGAAGGTGTTGAATCCCACTGTGGTCAGTCGCATGTGGATAATGATGATTGTAATGAAGAAACTATCATTGAGGTAATGTATGATGAGGAGAACATGTCAAATGAATATTGCTTGAAGATAAAGAAGGAAATACAATATATTGATAATTTTCTAAATGTAAGAGGACACCTGGTTGAAATAATGAATGATGAGGAATTTGTAGCAATAGTGAATGTTGTAGAGAAAATTGAAAAACATGAGTTAGATGATGTTATAGACAACCTCAATACTAAAACAAAGGTTAATAGAGATGAAGTATTTGAAGATGCAACAATAGAGCTGGGAGCACCGATAGAAGCAAACAACAATGAAGAAGAGCACCCAAATGCAGTGCCAAAAGATTTTGAAGAAGATTTGAAGTTCCTTGAAGAACGGATTGAAAATCGACAACTTACTGGAAATTGCAGAGCAGGAGAAGAAAATGAAAAGAACAAAAATTGTATTGATTTAAATATTCTAATGAATGGTTTTGAGTCTGCAGGTTTTGACATTTGGGAACAACAAGCTAAAGTTAAAGAAGTCAAGTATTGTATTGAAGTGCCAAAGTTAGTAAACAACAATGAAGTTGTTGTAGAAGAAAAAGACATTGTAGTATTCACCTACAATCAAGATTTGGAATTTGTTGATGACATCATGGAAGAGGAAGAAAAGAAGTTAATAAAATTTTTATGCATTAGAGTCTTGAAGAAATCATATTTTACTATGAGTTAATGTTTCAGCAAATTGATGATCAAAAGCTCAATGGTGAAGAGTAAACAACAGAGAATGATATGTGGCAGCAGTTCACATACAAACGGTTTTTTGAAGAAAAAGTTGAAGAGGACAAGCATTGGAAATCTAAAATAATTTTCAGATTGATGACAAACACCAACAAAAAGATGAAGGATAAGAAGATGAAACATGGAATTTTCTGCAAAAGAGGAAGACTTAAATTGAAAATGTATAGAGTGTTCAGAATCTGGAAAAGGAGGAAGAGAAAAACTCACTCATACATGGAGTTGAAACAAATTTTAAGGTTTTGTTTGAATTGTCATTTGTAATGTTTGTAAGCCTAGTTGAGACTAAGACCGGAAGGCATGTTATGTATTTTTATTGTATTAAATATTTTTTTCCATTAAGGGGGAGTGTTGGAGAATAATGGCGAAATTTCATAGTTAGAAAATTGTTAGAATGAATTACTATTGTAAGCTTTGAGTTGTTTCGGATCCACACTTTTAGGAGGTTGTTAGAGGCTATCCTAACCTATATATTTTTATGAAATTTATCAAATTTAATACAGTGTGTGTGAGCATAGTCTTACTTGTGGCCTCACCAAATCGCTGAGTTCTTCTCCAATTTTTAAGAGCAAAATAGTTCCCAACCAATTGGAAAAATTTCCCCTATCTAGCCCTTTTGCGATAAACTATCTAGCCCTTCTCCGATCTAGTTTCTGGAGCTCATTCCATCAAGCTCTTCCTATAGTTATCCCAAGCCCCATATTATTGAGTTATTCCAAGATTTTTAGTCCCTGTCCTTCGGGCTCCAGGGACTATTAATAATCGGTTTGTGGTGGTTCTATTAATCTATGCATGCAAATCTATGTAAACTAACCATTTTAACCAAAATTTTTTGAAACTCGCATAATTGTCAGGCTCACGTTTTATTTCTTATTCTATTTTTTTTTTTAATTTGAGGCATAAAGAGGAAAGAGACTTCAAAGTTAGGGAACGAGAGCCTTCAAACATAGGAAAATGTATTTGGAAGAAGAAAAGTGAATTAATGCTAACTTTCAAGTTAGCATTAATTCTAATAATTAAAGGTTTAATATTTCCATAGGCTCCCATAACTCGTTATGTTATGTTTCAATGTCTATGGTATTTGCATGTCAGAGTTCAAGTGAGAATAATCTACATGCCATCTTTCTCCTGAGAATAATCTATCTGTCATCTTTCTCCTTCCCATGCATGCATGCATGGGTGAGTCCATTAATCTCTTACACGGTGCGCTTTCCCTTCTGATAAAAAATTCTCCTCAAGCAATGGGTATCCTCTGCAGCTGGAAGTTGTCTTTTCAAATTGGTCCTCTCTTCTACCTGCAAGATCTTTCTTGGGTATCCTCTGCAATTGGAAGCTGTCTTTTCAAACTGGTCCTCTCTTTTGCCTGCAAGCTATCTTTTCAAACTGGTCCTCTCTTCTTCCTGCAAGATCGAAAAGAGAAACAAAGCAATCATCGAAAAGAGAAACAAAGCAATCATGGAACTTTTCTTCTCAAACCAGTCCGTGAAATCCATATATAATAAATATCCAATAAATCTCTATGTCTCACAATCAATATGCAAGAACAGAAGCGGAAGTGTGTGATAGAAGCTAAGCAAAATAAAGTGAATATTGACAAGAATATCAGTGTGGAGGAAGATGCTTAAGCTTATAAGCTTAGAAAGAGTAGAAGTGTGAGCACTCCCATCGAACGCTTCACTATGTAGTTGTACCTACAATATTGAAAAGAACATAGTGACAATAGAACTTGTCTTCTCAAAATTGTGTTGTAACTGAATACACTACATACCTCTTTTTTGCAAATTCGTAGAGTCTTCTGCTGCTAGCCATGTCCTCTATTTACTGTAGCCATGTCCTCTTATTTACGGTTCCCTCACCCGTCATATGCTTTCAACTAGCTTTCATTCCACCTTCATTCTTTTCATCTTCTCTGATCTTAGCTATCATTCCACCTTCAGTCTTTTCATCTTCTCTGATTGCACTGTCCTCTTATGTTTTGATTCCACAAATTGGTAGAGCCTTCTGCTGCTAGCCATTTCCTCTTGTTTATGGTTCCCTCCCCGTTCATATGCTTTCGGCTAGCTGTCATTCCACCTTCACTCTTTTCATCTTCTTTGATCACACTGCCCTCTTATGCTCATTCTTTTTATCTTCTTTGATCGCACTACCCTATGATGTTCTGATTCCATACCATTGATGTAAGGTTTTAAAGTTGTGGTGGTCAATTGGAACCTTTGTTTTTCACTCTATATCTATCTATGCTTGAAGCCCATGTTTGTGATTGCAGATGAGCTATGGTCGGGGACCACAGGGAATATGCTAGTCATGAAGGGTGTGAGTTCGAACCTAATGTTGCAAAGTGTGCATCCTAATGGAACCTAACTTTTCCAAATATGCATCATGGGTGATGATGTTGAGATCTTTTTCCTTCAGCAGAATATGGAACCATCCAGAAAACCACGACAATGAACATCAGGGAGAACAAAACCAAACCCATGACCATCCACAGGGAAATCATGACTATCAAGTAATAACATTGGGTTGTAGAGGCCTTGGTTGCAACATGAAGAAACTAGGCATGCTGCTTAGTTTTAGGGTTCTTTATCTTTTGATACATTGTAAGGTGTTTCGCTCCTTCGAGCCCTATATCTAATTATGACATGTAAATTTCTCATGTCATATAGACATGTTATATGACCATGAATTGTAATACACGAGCTTAAGGATTTTCCATATGAATGCTCTTTGTCTGCTGAGAGGTCGACTAGTGAGTGGAACTGCTTAGCTAAAAGAAACTGTCGATCGATCCCTAAGGCGAAGGCGATGGAGGAGACAACTCTATCTATCTGTCAAGGAGGTCAAGGGGAAGCTCTATATATTCAACCTACCGCAGAGCCTTTAAGACTCTGCAAACCAAATGGCCATGAAACCATGCTCGTGGGCTTCCATACCCTTGGGCATCTATGCTCCCATCCACATCCACATCCATGTTCCCATCCTCTACCGGACATACTCAAATGCCCTGGGCGTTTGTACCCCCGACATCCTCGACGTAGCAGACCTCCCATGAATACAACCATGCATATGACTTGAAATTTGACTTGGACAAAGAGGCGGCTTGAAATTTGAACTTGCTAAAGAGGCGGGAAATTTGAACTTGAATTCAGCTAACATGTACTTTTTTTTAGTGGTTATTTGTCTCCCGAGCAAATGTGATTGGCTATCCTCGGATAATAGTAACCATTCTGGAAGTCAGGGCTTCTGAGAGAATCGATCACAATCATCTAGAATTGACAACTTTCCCGGAAAGAAGAGGCGACGACGCACCGACAGAGTCAAAACCAATCAAAATACCACCGCTGCCAAAGCTTGTGCTAAAGCTCTTTCTGGTATCTGCAGAAATGTTGAATTGCCTCAAAGAAAAAGAAATGGAGGATGAAAAGATCAAGAAGTGCACCATTTTCGATGGGGTCACTGTGCACATGTGGAGGGGAATAATCATGGCGCTGGAAATGCACATCGATGAGATATCGACGATGTTGTTCTCGGTGGAATTCAGGTCCATAATGGAGCCCCTCATTGCCAACGAATATGCGGGAAACGTTGTAGTACCAGGCTATGCGATAGAAACGGTCAAAGAGCTTCCATATTAGCCATTCCCAGTCCTGGTGTAGAAGGTCCAAGAAGAGTTAGTGTAGAAGGTCCAAGAAGGGTTGTCCAGAACAGGAAACGGTTCTATCCGGTCTGTGATAGACTAGCTGGAAGTCCATAAGGGAATACCCTGTGCAGTGAACAATGTTTTTGTGGTTGCATGGTGGAGGATGAGGAATATATGTGGGGGAATCCTCTCCATCTGAGTCCTACGATGAGATTTAGTCACTGCACGGAATTGGTAATTTTGTTTCCCAACCCGAACAAGCAGAGTGGTGGAGGTGGCGGTCTCAATGTGGCTATTTCTTTCCAACCTCGTCAATTCTAGCGCTTCCACTGTTATTCCAGATTTCAAAATACTCTCATCCATGCATTCATCGGGAAAATGACATTTGTGTTTACACTATGTATTATTTTAGTTGTTTTTGTTTCCTGGAAATGACATTTTTTTTCCACTATGTATTATTAGCCATATTTTTACAACTCACATATTTACTTCTTTATATCTGGTGTATTTTAATCATGATTTTATTATTTTAGTTGTTTTTTTTTCCTGGAAATGACATTTTTTTACACTATGTATTATTAGTCATATTTATGTAGAAAGGAGTATACCTATTGGAGATGGGCACAATTAATGATCTTTTAATCTTAAATTACAATCTAATGGCTACACATTGAAGATGTCGGTATATTCTTAGTCGTCCTCCAAAATCAATGAGTCAGATATATTGTTGATAACTTCCTTGCATTTATGAATGCATCAGTTAACCTGTTTACTTTTTAACATTTACCTAATCATATTAAGAAATTACTGTAACATCATATGATTGCCACGTTTAAATAATTAACCTTTGAAATTACCACTTTTAGCAGGCACTCCTTCAACTTCATTATTGGAAATTACACTTATTAGACAAGCCACGTTTTAGGCTATCAGGGATTTAATCAACTGTCCACGCATTTCTTCTACCTCAAATTTCCTCAGATGTAAGCCTTTTGGCGTTCAACAGCCACGAATTAGTGTTAGCGACTCTGCTAGTTTTACAACTCACATATTTATTTCTTTATTGTGATTTGAATGCAAGTGGTAATATTGTGTATTTTACTCATGATTTTTCATTAATTTTGAGTACTTGAGTAAGGTTTGATAAATTTAAAATTTATTTTATTTATTAAATGATTTTGAATTATTTAAATTTCAAAAAATTAAAATAATAAATTTTACATTAGTTAAATTTAAAAATAAATAATTTAAATAAAAAAATTATAAATATTTTGAAAATCATTAATGGATGTTGTTTGTAAAAAATACTAACATGAATTATTTTTAAAAAGCTAACTCAATATATGATTGTTTAAACTTTTATTCATTCGAGAAAATAAATAAATAAATTATATTAAAGTTTTTAATAACAACTAAAATATATATTGTAATTTTTTAATAAAAAAATTGATTCTAAAAACTTTAATATATAAAATTAAAATATAAAAAACTTATCAACAAATTTGAATTGTAAACTATAGATCTTTTAAAAATTTCAAATTAAAAGATAAAAATTTAAAAAAATATCACTTCATCCCTTTAATGGAGACACTCTACTAACAAAATCAATTATATATAAATGTGGTGGGAGAAAGAAAAGATTGGCATTGTTATTTGATTGAGTTTTTTTCTTAGAGGAGAGAAAGATGTGAGTTCAAGTTTTCAATAGAATATTTTAGAAAATATATACTTAAATCCTTGTATATAGTGACCCTCTAGAAGTGGTTGCTAAGGTTGAATTTCTTACCTGACCAAATTCTCATTGATAATAAGGAATTGGAAGGAAATGGTTTTTCTTTAGGAAATGTTCTTGAGATTCAAGCAAATGATCATTAAGAAAGGAAACACAAATACAAAAGTTATGTTGTTGCTACAACTTCCAACCCTCAATATCTTGAGATAAATGAGCTCACTAAAATGTTGCAGGTTTTGATTGATGATATGGTTAGAATGAAGAAATCCTAGTAATTAGTCTTGTCTTATCCCACCTCTCAAATCTCGATTCTCCACCATGAGATATCCCATCCCTACTTAGGCTTCAACCAATATTTTTTTCTATCATAGCTAGAATGTTGAGAGTGAGCCTATATTTTATAGTAGAAGAAGTGTAAAGGAAAAAAATTTCCTTGAAGACAAATCCAACTTTCGATGATGAAGGTGAGTTTCCTTTCTCTCAAGAAAAGAAATATGATCTATGTCCTATTCCCATTCATGCCAATTGGGAAGCATATGAAAACCATGAGAAAGATGAATATTTAAAATGAATAATTCATGTTGTTGCTGATTTTTCAAAGATTTTGGTCCATAATGAACCTTATGATGAAGACAAATTGTCCTGCAAGATAATCTTGAAGAAGGTCGAAAAAAATTAGAATTTGTATCCAATAAAATAAAGAGTGGGGGATTGTAGGATGAAGAGAAGATGGAGCACGGTATTGCATATTTGTAGGTTCCTATGTTTTCAAAATCCATGAGTTCTTGAAGAGAAATATCCATCACACTGCAGAGTCTTTAAGACTCTGTTAGCAGACTGCCCATCCATGTTTCCATGGAGCATGACCAAATGCCACCCTTGACGTCCGTGCCTAGTTTAGTGACCTCATCCCTCCAGCGTAAAGGGGGTGTTTTCTGTTTTTGTTTCGATTGTATTCTTCCTCCTTGGTTGTATGTCTGGCACTGCCAATTGTGAATGAAGTTAGAGCCAGAACAAGGTGTTGGTGTAGGTTGACTAGGCTATTTCTTTTCTTAACATTTTCCATCCATTTTATCATTTCAGTGATCTCGTGCATCCATTTCGTATGCATCATAGTATTGTGTCGTATACATCATGATCACGCTTATGTATTTGAATTTCTTAAAGAGAGGAAAATTTAAATTTGAATCTTCTTTCTTAGGATATGATTTCAATATGAAGTGGTTATTTTTACTCAGTTTACTCATTATCTCTACATCTAAAGCTCTAAATTATGGAAGAATGTTGGGGTGAGGCCAACATAAAACAAAAATAGGGCCAACACACCGTCGTTCATATGGAAGATCCATGATATATATTTACCACTATATCTTGTTACTCCATCTCCAAATATCTCACAACATTCAATATGTAATACGACATTCGAAGCACTGAAGCATAGAAGTCTTTAACACATGAGAAAATCCACTAGTAGGTGGGTTTATCCAATCAGACTAGTCCTACCCTCTTTATTTCTCTCTTTGCCTCCTTCTTAGCAGCTTTGCATAGTTACATCATTGGGAGATGACATATTTGCATTCAAAATATGTGATCTCTTCTTTTGTTGTTTGTTTTCAAGTTTTCATTTGATAGTGACTACCAAAAACTTTCCAAAAATGAAGAAGAAATCAAGGAATCTGACTTCATTTTCTTCTCTACAAGGATTTAGGACGGTATAATTTTGATTTTGATGCATAAGTGTATTCACTGATTCCAAAATACTATGGATTTTAGCGGTATTTTGTAAGTCATTTTTCCAAATAGAGAAAAGTACAGGCATAGAGCATGAGACAGGAGATGAAACTCCAATGTAGATCTCTCTAAATATGCTCTACTCCTCATTCAAAGTGGAGCCACATCACTACTCAATTTTGTATAATTTTATTTATTTATTATTGGTACCTTGTATGATAATCTATGTTTGAACATTGGTTTGTATGATCTTGTTCATATAATAGCCTAAACTAAGTGACATTTTGGTCATGGTTCATTAAATATCTATTAGGTTTGTATTTATCATTTTGGCACACTTATGCATTAGATGAGATACTATTTATTTTCGAAGCATTCAATACGATGCAATTTTCTTTTGTTTAATAATTTTTTTCATTACCATTGTAATATA
>JASDQU010735562.1:318941-342385 GCA_032191745.1 Picea mariana | reverse complement strand
CCAAAGTGGGGGAGGGATCGTCAAACAAAGTCTTAAAATCTGATGCACCACCGCCACCCCCGCCCTCCCACACACACACACACATGAAAAGAATATAACACCTACCCAACACAATGCCTCTATAAGATAGAGAACTTGTGGATTTTGAAAACGTAGGAACCTAAAAATATGCAATACCATGCTCCATATTATCTTAATCCTACAATCCCCCACTCTTGCTTTTATTGGATACAAATTCTGATTTTTCTTGACCTTCTTGAATATTATCTTGCGCAACAATATCTTCATCATAAGGTTCAGTGTGGACCAAAATCTTTGAAAAAACAACGACAACATGATTTATTCATTTTAAATATTCATCTTTCTCATGGTTTTCATATTCTTCCCAATTGGAATGGATGGGAATATGACATAGATCGTATTTTTTTTCTTGAGAGAAAGGAAACCTTCATCATTGAAAATTAGATTTGTCTTCAAGGAAATTTTTTTCCTTTACACTTCTTCTACTATAAAATTTAGGCTCACTCTCAACATTCTAGCTATGATAGAACAAAAGATTGGTTGAAGCCTACGTAGGGATGGGATTTCTTACGGTGGAGAATTGAGATTTGAGATATGGGCTAAGACAAGACTGAGTACTAGGATTACTTCATTCTAAACATATCATCAATCAAAACCTGCAACATTTTAGTGAGCTCATTTATCTCTAGATATTGAGAGTTAGAAGTTGTAGCAACAACATAACTTTCTTATTTATGGTGTCTTCTTTAATGATTATTTTCTTGAATTTCGAAAAAAAAACTTCCAATTCCTTAATATCAATGAGCATTTGGTCTAAGGTAAGAGACTTTCTTTCTCAGAAGAGAAAAAAAAATCCATTCTCATGGATTATTGCCTAAATCACCTTAGGAACCACTTCTAAAGTATCACTATAAACAACGATTTAAGTGTATAATAATGACAATCTTTCCCTTCTCCCCACCATATTAATATATAATCAATTTTGATAGTAGAGTGTCTCCATTAAAGAGATGTAAAATAATTGATAGTTTATAATTCAAATTGGTTGATAACTTTTTTATATTTTAATTTTAATTTTATAAATTAAAATTTTTAGAATTAAATTTTTTTATTAAAAAAATTACAATACATTTTAAATCACATTTAAATAGTTAATAAAACTTCAATACATTTTTTTTTCTAATAAATAAAAAATTAAATAATCATATAAATAATTTATTACATTTCAATATAATTTTTTTTCTAATAAATAAAAATTTAAATAATCATATAAATAATTTATTGAATTAATATATAAAAAAAAACATGTTCCTCTTTTTTAAAAACATTATATATATATATATATATATATATATATATATATATATATATATATATATATATAAATTATTTTATTTTAAAATTTAGTTTATTTAAAAATTATTATTTTAATTTTTTTAAATTTAAATAATTCAAAATTCACTATATATATTTTAGAAATTCAAAATTATTTAATAAATAAAATAAATTTCAAATTTATCAAACCTTACTTAAATACACTTAAATTAATGAAAAATCATGATTAAAATACACAAAATTCCACTTACATTCAAATCATGATAACTAGGATATACTTTCTCCGAATCCTGCCAACAGATTCATTGGGTTTCTAACCCTGTAGCTATCAATTAACTTACCAAAAGAATTAAAAATGGTTTCATAGCTACACATTTGGAAAAAAAAAAAGTCTTATTTCATAGGTCAATGGTAACTTACTAAAAGAATTAAAAATGATTTCATAACTACACATTTGGAAAAATAAAAAAAAGAAAAAAAAAAAGAGTCTTATTTCATAGTTAGATGGTAACTTACCAAAATAAAAATAAAAATAAAAAAATCTTATTTATTATAAAATTATTTTATCAATAGAGTTGTAAAGTGACACATATATAGTCATGTCAAAATTAATTTCAAATCTTGAATGAAATAAAAGTTGCAATAACACTATCAATTTATTGACCAATAAGAGGTCTAAAAATACCAATTTTGTTAAATTGAAAAATAATTTTTTTTATTTGTTATGCTCAACATTAAAATTTATACACATTTTTCAAGTCAACATAAAATTAATATGAAAATCAAAACTAACTTATTGCTATATATATTACCTCAAATAGTATAATAAGTAAAATTACAAACCATAAAAATTTAAACTTGACATTGAATATGAACACAAAAGCAAATGTCATTACCCGGATGAATGCATGGATGAGGTGTCTAAAGTTCATCCCATGGCTCGAATGGAGAGGATTCCCCACGGATATTCTGCATCCTCCACCATATAACCACAGAAAAATTGTTAACTGCAGAGGGTATTCCCTCATGGACTTCCAACTAGTTTATCATAGACTGAATATAATCGTTGCCTATCATGGACAACCCTTCTTGGACCTTCTACACCAGGACCGGGAACAACTAATCTCGAAGCTCTTCGATCGTTGCTCTCGCATATCCTGGGACTACGACGTTGCCAATGAGGAGCTCCATTCTGGACCTAAATTCCACCGGGAACAACACCCTGGAGATCTCATGCCAGGCTTCTTCCCCTCCACAGGTGCACAGTCACCACTTCGAAACTGGTGCACTTCTTGATCTTGTCATCCTCAATTGCTATTTCTTTGAGGCAATTCAACATTTCTACAGATACGGGAAAAGCGCTTCAGCACAAGCTTTGGTCGCGGTGGTATTTTGATCAGTTCGGACTCTGGCGTCGTCCATCCCGACGGACGGGTATGTGGAGATAAAGGATCGTTCAAAGGACGTCATAGTCTCCGGTGGAGAGAACATCAGCAGTGTGGAAGTCGAATCTGTTGTGTACAGCCACCCAGGAGAGAACATCAGCATTACATGGTTCCAAAAGCTCTCATCTTCATGACGGAGCTTCCAAAAACCTCCACTGGCAAAATACAAAAGAATCTTCTGCGACGCAGGGCCAAACAGTACACGGTTCCTCGATCCAGAGTTTGAGACAAGTTAAGTATTTCTCAAAATAATAATCTAGTTGTCCGATACATGAGTCAAGGGTGAATACGCGGGAGACATCGTCAGGAACAGTTTATGGTGTTCTCTGGTTCTGATATGGTAGTTTTTCTGTCGGTCTCAGTGCTGTAAAGCTAAATCTCTCTGGTACGATCTTAGTAGTAGTAAGAATTTAGAGCTATAAAACTCTGGAATCTGGTCATATGTTTTAGTACTTCGCATTAAATAAACGAACTATACATATCTTATCCGCACTTAAAAAGAGCCTATTGTAACTCGTAAGTTTTCATTTAAGTTTGGGTGAAAAAGCATATTTGTGGATGTGCTAGTTTTACTCAAATTGTTGGAACCGTAGATATTAATTGAATTGGTATAATCCGACTTCTATACAGTATCTTATCTGAAAAGGCCTATTAAAAAAACCCATGAAATTCCAGTGAAAAATCCAACAGTATACATGGAAACGAGGTGCAATTTGAAAGTTTTTCTGTCTTCTCAGTGTTGTGACAGTATACATGGAACAGTTTTTGGTGTTCTCTGGTTCTGATACTGATATGTATACATGGAACAGTTTTTGGTGTTCTCTGGTTCTGATACTGATAGGGTAGTCAATTAAAAATGATTGTAACTGTATAAACTAGCACAGCTGTTAATTCGCGGTTGAGAACGCTGAAAGGTCGGGGTTGAGAACGCGTGCCCTCAATATACTGAGAATGCGTACCTTCAATATAAAATGTTTGTGGTAATCCATCTGTGGTAATATGAAATGTTTGGCTGCATTAGGTTGATAAATGGAACGTGGCAATTACATATCCTTACAGTAATTTTTTAATGTGATTAGGTAAATGTTAAAAAGTAAACATGTTAACGGATGCTTTGATAAATGCAAAAAAGTTATGAACAATAAATCTGATCCATTGATTTTGGAGGACGACTAAGAATATGCCAGCATCTTCAATGCATAGCCATCAGATTAGGGTTTAAGGTTAAATAAGGTTAAAAGATCATTAATTGTGCCCATTATCAATAGGTGTACGCCTTTAGGCTTAATGAATGATTAAGTATATATAATTTAGATTAGCTTAATGTGTACGTTTAGCTTTTTACACCACCATAATTTAGATTTTCGAAATTTCCCAGCAGTTAATTCTAAGACATAAATTATCCATAGAGCTTATATCTTATATCAGTTTTGTGGTGTTTTTTTAATAGAATATATTTGCAACAGTATACATAGAAATTATATGCAATTTGAAAGCAATAGAATTAATAAGAAATTATTAATTTTGTTTTTTCTAATAATTATATGAATATATTTAACACAACACTAAAACTTTAATATCTATAAAGATTTTATTAAAAAATGAAAAGTAAAATTGAAAATACATATATAAAATTTTAATATCTTTTTAAAATTAGATGTTGCATATATAAACTTCAAACACCTTTGTAAATTAGAAGAATTATTTTTGTTCCTAAATAGTACTAATATGAAAATACAATAAAAGTCAATGATATGGTTGGTTGATAAAAACAACAAAATGGAGCAAATACTTAACATGGATAGGGTATTGATTTATTGGACTTTCATGTTTAGTCTAAGCTTGAAGGAAAATACACATGCATTAAAAAAATTTCATATACACAACTATAAAATGAGTATTATTAAGTTTTTTTACTTAATTAATTTTTGAAATAATATTTACTTTTACTTTAGTCTTTGTTTTATAGTGATATTTTGAATAAAAACAATTTGTTTTATAGTGATATTTTGAATAAATACAATGAACATATTTGTAATAAATTATGTATTTGTAATAATAGAAAAAAAAATTATATTTTAATTTAATATAATTTTAATTTAAAGTTTTCAATCTTTTACTTTTATTTGAAGCTTACCAAAAAATTTTTCAAGTTCTCAAAACAGTTACCAACTAATTGGAAAAGTTTCCAATACAACTATGATTTATACTACTTTTCTAAATCTTCAAAATTTTATTAATTGTTTAATACAGCTGTCAGCTTCGGAACTTCCAGGCTTTATTAAAAAAACTTCTAGGAGACCTTAGAAAAATGCCAAGCAACAATCAATACATCACCACCTAAGAACATAGTTGTGCGATCAACTATCTAGCCCTCTCCGATATAGTTTCTGGAGCCCCTGCCATCAAGCTCTTCCTAGAGTTATCTCAAGCCCCGGATTACTGAGCTATTCCAAGTTTTTTTGGATAGATACTGCCCATCCATATTTGGATTGAGCATTCCGGTGAAGCAAGCGATAAAATAAAATAATTGATTTGATTCAATGGTATTTCGGGATAAATATTGGTATTTCTTACATTAAATCTTTTTGATAAATTGAATGCAAACATTTTATTCATAAAATAAATGAATAATATAATATTATAAATTTCAAGTTAGTAATATAATTTAATTTTTTTTTTAATTTTTTTTTCTAATGAACTAAAAGTTCCCAAACTTCTTGATAGTTAAATAGTTCTATCTCAACAACTTTGATTTTAATTTGAACCCTAATAGCTTGTCTACTTCAACATTTGAACTTGTCATCATCTTTAGAAAAATGAAATAACGCCCAATGCCACTGAGTTACCAAACTCACCCACATTGTAAACATCTTTTCTGAATGTTTGCAAGTAGTTATCCTCTTTTCTTGTTGTTTAACGTTTTCCTTGCTCATGTATGGTTGCATTTGACTCTTTGGGCAAGTACATTAACTGTTCCCTTCTTCACTCAACTCTTTCATTTATATCACCTTTCTCAGTTCATTGTTCATTAAGTTTTTCATAGCATTTGCATTTAGTTTCCTTTTTCTAGGGTTCTTTATCATGCTACAACATTACTTAATTTTTTCTTTTCATTTTCTACTAATTAGTAAGTGTTCATGTTTCTATAATTACCTATTACCATTTTTCACCTCATTCTTCATACGAAACATTAAGTTTTCTCCTTTCCTTTTTCTATTTCGTAAGTGTTCATTTTGTTATAATGTAACACATCATGATCAAAATTCCATGGCCTTCTCAACCAAATATGGTACGATCCATCAATATCATATTACATAAAACTTTCAATATTAAGATTTAACAAGTATTGATTTGAAATTTTAGATCTAACCTTTTAATGACTTTCTTAGACGTTATATTTTTGTTGTACCTCCTTCTATAATAATAATAATCTAAGGAGGTGTACATACCCTTGATCACTTAGGAGGAAACACATGTTCTTAACCATTAGGCCCACTCAAGTTGTATAAAAACAAGACATCTACTTATTATTTTTCACTTCATTCAAAAGATAGTTTTCATTTTTTATAGCACTTTTATAAGTTGTTTATTGAATACAATAATATTTTTCGTAACATCAAGTTATTTTCTTGTTATTGCTACACATCAAATTCTTGGTCTTCAACTACATCATCTTACCTCTACAATATATGTTTTTACATCTTGATTTCTTCCACCATTCAAGGCCACGATGTGTTTTTAAGCTTGATGCACTTGCGATATGGACTTGAATCAAGTTCCATTAAATCTGTGACCTCTACCTTGATATCTTCCAAATCCTCTTCCTCTTTCACCATTTTTCCTCTTCCAACATCATTACCATCAACCTCTTCATTCTTCATCTCATTTGGTTTCCCCCTTTTAGGAATTTGTCTTTTCTTTCCTCTCAAGTTTTTTTTTCTCCTTGCTAACTTTTCTTCGACTCTCAATGCAAGTTGATATGCCTCATTAATTGATCAAAACTTAATCATAAAAATACTGTCTTCAATGGTACACCACAATGCATTCACATATAATGCAATTGGATCAATATTTTCTTGGTTTTTCCCCAACCCTATAAATAATCTATAAAAAAAAAATATTATACCCTTTCATTGACATCTCTATTTATTTAAAATTCTACAATCTATGTAATCAATTCAAAATCACAAGGTAGAAACTTTCAATTTTGCCACCATTATTCTCCAATTTTTTATCTTCTCTTTTCCTTACACTACGATTTCACTGTAACTTATTCCACCATAGTGAAGCATGTCCCTTCAACTTTTCACATGGAAATGTTTCTCTTCTTAGGTCTTATGTTCTTTCAAAATCAAAGTATTTATCCATTTCACCTATCCAATCAAACAATGCATCTAGATTTGGATAAGTTGTAGGAATATGTTGGGGTATCCATTCTAGGTCCTCCTTACAAACATGAAATAACTCTTAATATCTTGTTATTAGGGATTTGATCCTATGAAGGCTGTGAGAATGAAGAATATGCCTTGGATGAGGAATCATCTCTTTCTCTTCCTTCTTCATCTGCATCAGATGAAAACTTTGTCTGTTTTCTCAATAAGGAGAGTGCAGAAATTGAGTCTGTTCTGGAAGCTGATACTCTTTGTAACCCTGTCTCTAAAAATCCTAGATATGAGCAACCTATTTTTGACTCATATGATGATGATAAGATATTACTTCCTGGATTGAATCTTGAAAGACAACCTGTGTTTAATAATGAAGAGCAGTCTTCACTTGTTGGGCAGGAGATACCTCTTGGTATTTCATTTGAGACTCCTCCTTTATTTGATCATTATGGAGACTATGATGACGATGCTGAGGTGTTTTTTTTCCTAGAAGAATAAATCATTAGCAACCATCCTTCTGATGAAAATGAAAGCTTCTACCAAGAGCAATATGTTAAGGAGAAACAACCATCCATTGATATACATGAGGAGATTTCTCGCCATCAGCTAGTAGATGTTATTAGAGAAGGCAAAAGAGAAGTGGATCAACAGCCTGCATAAACCTTTCACTCACCTGTGCTTTCCACAGACATTCAACCATATGTGAGCATTTGTAAAGCAGAGCAGGCTTTCTGTTACCAACCTAGTAGGTTTTATCACCTATTTTATGACCCTGTAGGGGAATACATGGAGTTGTATTTCCTTAATGTATTGAAGCCTCCAAGATTTATCTTACCTTCATCATTAGGAGGAAATCTAAAGAATGTAATTAATTTGTTGTCACAGTTTTATTGTCCCTTGTTTATCAGTGACAGAGTAAATAAGTTTTCAGTTAGGAAGTTACTTGAATGGATCTGGTGGAAGTTTGTTTTCACCTAGCACATTGTAAAAATCAGTTAGTTTAGGATTGTACATAAATAAGCTCCTTTTGGAGCATGTGTGTTTATTTTTCTTTTCAAGTTAAGTAGTGTACATGTCATCATGTCCTCTCTAGAAAAATGCATTTGAGCTCAACTCCACAACCCAAAATCTAAGGCATCGGAACTGCTCGTTCTTGGCAGATCACAGGGAGCATGCCATCCCCTATGGAGACAATGTTATCACATGAATTTTTTCAGGGTCATAGGTGAAATCCATGAGCACAGGAAGCATCAGGTGCAATTTGTAACAATGGAGATCCCCTGTGCAGTTTAGTTTAGCGCCATCTCTGAGCGAGGTTGGAGGAATTCCATAGTTGGGGGGCAGATAAATTTTAGCTGGGGCGCTAAAATAGTAGGCGCCCCAGATCACATATCGCGGCCATATCAACGACCACCAGTCATTTCGATGTCACAAGCTGCACGGGTGTTAAAATCCAAAAGTGGGCCGAAATACAAACCATGGTATTGCGGGGAAGCTACGTGGCAGAAGATGGTGCATTTCGGGACCAAAAGCGGTGTGGGGCCAAACCACTTTCAACGACCCCAAAATAATGTGCTCGTTCAACGTCGTATACAAGGACAACACGTGGCCGCCCCCTAGTCATCAAGTCGAGTTCCGATCCCGAGGAGGATTCAACTAATGAACAAGGATTAACTTTTGCGACCCGAATTCACATGCTTATCCAATGCCCAATCTGTGAGCAACACATGGTGGCCTTCTAGGCATCAAATCCTCATCCCCATCCCAAGAGAAGAGTAGTTAATAAAATGAGGGAGTGGTGGCCGAAACCTCGATTCCCCCATAAATAGAAAGAATGGAGGGTTTGGTCATAGATACAGGACTTTCAACCTGAGGTACCACAGAGGGAAGTTTCTCCAGCCGACCCATACTGATCCAATTTGCCTTTTGAGAGAAGAAAGAACCACGTGAAGAACCCTGTGATAGGAGGGCCATCTAGGATTCTTGTTTTTTGACCATCATTCTAGGTATAAAATTAGGGGATAAAAGTGAAGAGAAGGGGGTTCAGAGGCCGGAGAGATGAGAGAGCTTTAGGAGCAGGGCAATGTATTTTTCAGTTTCTAAGCCTGAGGGGCATGGATAGTAAAATATTATGTTATTGAAGATTCCTTTGAGTTGTTTTATTAGACTGTCTTCTTAGTTTACATGTTGTTTGGTTTTTCTTGTCTGGATGTAGCATCTTTGATCTATGGATTCCTGAGGCGGTAGAGGATATATTGTCATCTTGCCCATCTTTCATCGTTTATCACTCAGACGCTTGTTGTTTTTCTTCTTTTCTGGAGGTAACATCTTTGATCTATGGATTCCTGAGGCGATAGAGGATCTGTTGTCATCTTTCCCATCTTTCATCGTTTCTCACTCAGACGCTTGTTTGTCTTCTTTTCTGGAGGTAGCATCTTTGATCTATGGATTCCTGAGGCGGTAGAGGATCTGTTGTCATCTTGCCCATCTTTCATCGTTTATTACTTAGACGCTTTTTTTTTTCTTCTTGTCTGGATGTAGCATCTTTGATCTATGGATTCCTGAGGAGGTAGAGGATTTGTTGTCATCTTGCCCATGTTTCATCATTTATCACTTAGACACATTTTGTCTTCCTTCTCCTCATCACCACATAAATCCTTTGTCTAATAGGCAGTTTAAATGCCTTCATTAAGAACGATACTTATGACTCCATAGCCCAACGATCCAGTACTGATCTACAACAAACTCTGTTATATTTTCCTTTCTTTGCAGTCTTGGCCTAACTCTCGACCTTAAACCCACTTGAAACAAATTTAATGTTACCAGGATTACCCCCATTTGCAGTCTGGGGGTGAATCTTAGAGTGATAACATTAATGGCACCGTTGTCGGGGATGAAAGTGAAGATATATTCTGTGGGAGAATGACAATGAAGAGATTCAATTTTAGATAGTGAACTGAAGCTGGACAGATTGTTTTGAATGCTTATCTTTCATCATGGTGACTCCACTGTGAAAAATCTGTTGGTGATTCCATTGAAAGGAGACAAATCAAATGGATATGGAGGCTATCTTGGCCAGGAGGTTTCCCCCACTAAATTTCTTAGTCATAGATGGTTATCCAAATCCCATGCCTCAAATTGATGAATGGTAAGATCTGTTGCCAAGATTTTATGAAGGCGAGAATGACAACCCTCTTGAACCTTCTCTACTGTTTCATGCTTTGATGCATCAAATTGACATCCATCATGAAGACATATGTATGAAGTTGTTTATGTACTCTCTTCAAGGAGAGGCTCATATTTTGTATCACTCTCTTGAGCTTTCTAGCATTTCTTTACTCAAAGAGTTTCATGCAGCTTTCAATATTAATTGTCAAACATTTTACTCCTCTGAGTTAATTTGTCATAGTTGTTGTGAGGAGTATAAAGACTATGTTCAAGATATAATTGATTCCTATGAAGGGTGTGAGAATGAAGAAGATGCCTTAGATGAAGAATCATCTCTTTCTCTTCTTTTTTCATCTGCATCAGATGAAAACTTTGTCTGTTGTCTCAATAAGGAGAGTGCATAAATTGAGTCTGTTCTGGAAGTCGATACTCTTTGTAACCCTATCTCTAAAAATCCTAGATATGAGCAACCTATTTTTGACTCATATGATGATGATAAGATATTGATTCCTGGATTGAATCTTGAAAGGCAACCTGTGTTTAATAATGAAGAGCAATCTTCGCTTGTTGGGCAAGAGATACCTCTCGGTATGTCATTTGAGACTCCTCCTTAATTTGATCATTATGGAGACAGTGATGAAGATGCTAAGGTTTTTTTTGTCTTAGAAGCAAAAAGCATTAGCAACCATCGTTCTGACGAAAATGAAAGCTTCTACCAAGAGCAACATGTTAAGGAGAAACAACCATCCATTGATATACATGAGGAGATTTCTTGCCATCACGTAGCAGATGTTATCAGAGAAGGAAAAAGAGAAGTGGATCAACAGTCTGCATCAACCTTTCAGTCATCTGTTCTTTCCACAGACATTCAACCATATTTGAGAAGCTATAAAGTAGAGCATGCTTTCTATTACCAACCTAGTAGGTTTTATCACCTATTTTATGACCCTGTAGGGGAATACATGGAGTTGCATTTCCTTAATGTATTGAAGCCTCCAAGATTTATCTTACCTTCATCATTAGGAGGAAATCTAAAGAATGTAATTAATTTTATGTCACAATTTTATTGTCCCTTGCTGATCAGTGACAAAGTAAATAAATTTTTAGTTAGGAAGTTACTCGAATGGCTCTGGTGGAAGTTTGTTTTCACCTAGCGCATTGTAAAAATCAGTTAGTTTAGGATTGTACATAAATAAGCTCATTTTGGAGCATGTGTGTTTATTTTTCTTTTTAAGTTAAGTAGTGTACATGTCATCCTGTCGTCTCCAGCGAAATGCATTTGAGCTCGACTCCACAACCCAAAAGCTAAAGCACTGGAACTGCTCATTCTTGGCAAGCTCACAGGGAGAATCCCATCCCCTGTGGAGCCAATGTTATCACATGAAGTTGTTCAGGGTCACAGATGACAACCATGAACACAGGCAGCAGGCAGTTGTAGTTTGTAGTAGCGAAGATCCTTTGCGCAGTTCAATTTAGTGCCATCTCTGAGCGAGGTTGGAGGAATTCCATAGTTGGCGGGCAGATAATTTTTAGTGGGGATGATAAAATAGCAGGCATACCCAGATCACATATCGCAACCATATCAACGACCTCCAGTCATTTCGGCGCCGCAAGCTGCACGGGTGTTAAAATCCAAAAGCAAGCCGAAATACAAACCATGGTATTGCGGGGAAGCTATGTGGTGGAAGATGGTGCATTTCGGGACCAAAAGCGGTGTGGGGCCAAACTTCTTTCAACGACCCCGAAATAACATGCTCGTTCAGTGCCGTATCCGAGGAAAGCACGTGGCCGCCCCCTAGTCATCATGTCGCGTCCCAATCCCGAGGAGGATTCAACTAATGAGCAAGGATTGACTTTTGTGGCCCGAATTCACATGCTTATCCAGCACCCAATCCGTGAGAAACACGTGGTGGCCTTCTAGGCATAAAATCCTCATCCTGATCCTGAGAGAAGAACAATTAATAAAACGAGGGAGTGGTGGTTGAAACCTCGACTCACCCCATAAATAGAAAGCATGGAGGGTCTGGTCATAGATACATGACTTTCAGCCCAAGGTACCACAGAGGGAAGTTGCTCTAGTAGACCCATGTTGATCCAACTTGCCTTCTGACAGAAGAAAGAACGACGTGAAGAACCCTATGATAGGAGGGCCATATAGGATTCCTGTTTGTTGACCACCATTCTGGGTATAAAGCAGGAGATAAAAGTGAAGGGAAGGGGGTTCAGAGGCCGGAGAGCCAAGAGAGCTTTAGGAGCAGGGCACTGTATTTTTCAGTTTGTAAACCTGAGGGGCATGGATAGTAAAATATTATGTTATTGAAGATTCCTTTGAGTTGTTTTACTTAGACTGTCTTCTTAGTTTACATGTTGTTTTGTGTTTCTTATCTGGATGTAGCATCTTTGATCTATGGATTCTTGAGGCGGTAGAGGATCTATTATCATCTTTCCCATCTTTCATCATTTATCACTCAGACGCTTATTGTTTTTCTTCTTTTCTGGAGGTAGCATCTTTGATATATGGATTCCTGAGGCGGTAGAGAATCTGCTGTCATATTTCCCATCTTTCATCGTTTATCACTCAGACGATGCTTGTTTTTCTTCTTTTCTGGAGCTAACATCTTTGATCTATGGATTCATGAGGTGGTAGAGGATCTGTTGTCATGTTGCCCATCTTTCATCGTTTATCACTTAGACGCTTGTTGTTTTTCTTCTTTTCTGGATGTAGCATCTTTGATCTATGGATTTCTGAGGAGGAAGAGGATTTGATTTCATCTTGCCCATGTTTCATCATTTATAACTCAAACACATTATGTCTTCCTTCTCCTCATCACCACATAAATCATTTGTCTAATAGGTAGTTTAAATGCCTTCATTAAGCACGATACTTATGACTCCATATCCCAATGGTCCAGTACTGATCTGCAATAGCCTCTGTTATCTTTTCCTTTCTTTGCAGTCTTGGCCTGACTCCCGACATTAAAACCACTTGAAACAAATTTAATGTTACCAGGATTACCCCCATTTGTAGTCTGGGGGTGAATCTTGGAGTGATAACATTAATGGTGATGTTGTCGGGGACAGAAGTGAAGATATCTTTCATGGGAGAACGACAACGAAGAGATCCAGTTTTAGATGGTGAATTGAAGTTGGACACACTGTTCCGACTGTTTATCTTTCACCATGGCGAATCCACTGTGCAAAATTTGTTGGTGACTCCATTGAAAGGAGACAAATCAAATTTCTATGGAGGCTATCCTAGCCAGGAGGTTTTCACCACTAAATTTATCATTCGTAGATGGTTATCCAAATCCCGTGCCTCAAATTGATGAATGGAAAGATCTGTTGCCAATATTTTATGAAGGAGAGAATGACAACCCTCTTGAACATGCTCTAGGGTTTCATGCTTTGATGCAGCAACTTGACATTCATCATGAAGACATACGTATGAAGTTGTTTATGTACTCTCTTCAAGGAGAGGCTCGTATTTTGTATCACTCTTTTGAGCTTTCTAGCGTTTCTTCACTCAAAGAGTTTCATGCAGCTTTCAATATTCATTGTCAAATGTTTTACTCCTCTGAGTTAATTTGTCATAGTTGTTGTGAGGAGTATAAAGACTGTGTTCAGGATATAATTGATTCCTATGAAGGCTGTGAGAATGAAGAAAATGCCTTGGATGAGGAATCATCTCTTTCTCTTCCTTGTTCATCTGCATCAGATGAAAACTTTATCTGTTGTCTCAATAAGGAGAGTGCAGAAATTGAGTCTATTCGGGAAGCTAATACTCTTTGTAACCCTATCTCTAAAAATCCTAGATATGAGCAACCTATTTTTGACTCATATGATGATGATAATATATTGCTTCCTGGATTGAATCTTGAAAGGCAACCCGTGTTTAATAATGAAGAGCATTCTTCACTTGTTGGGTAGGAGATACCTCCTGATATGTCATTCGAGACTCCTCCTTTATTTGATCATTATGGAGACAGTGATGAAGATGCTGACGTGATTTTTGTATTAGAAGAAAAAAGCATTAGCAACCATCCTTCTGACGAAAATGAAAGCTTCTACCAAGAGAAACATGTTAAGGAGAAACAACCATCCATTGATATACATGAAGAGATTTCTTGCCATCAGGTAGAAGATGTTATCAGAGAAGGAAAAAGAGAAGTGGATCAACAACCTGCATCAACCTTTCAATCACCTGTTCTTGCCATAGACATTCAACCATATGTGAGCAGTTGTAAAGCAGCGCAGGATTTCTATTACCAACCTAGTAGGGTTTATTACCTATTTTATGACCCTGTAGGGGAATACATGGAGTTGCATTTCCTTAATGTATTGAAGCCTCCAAGATTTATCTTACCTTCATCATTAGGAGGAAATATAAAGAATGTAATTAATTTGATGTCACAGTTTTATTGTCCCTTGTTGATCAGTGACAGAGTAAATAAGTTTTCAGTCAGGAAGTTACTTGAATGGCTCTGGTGGAAGTTTGTTTTCACCTAGCGCATTGTAAAAATTAGTTAGTTTAGGATTGTACATAAATAAGCTCCTTTTGGAGCATGTGTGTTTATTTTTCTTTTTAAGTTAAGTAGTGTACATGTCATCCTGTCGTCTCCAACAAAATGCATTTGAGCTCGACTCCACAACCCAAAAGCTAAGGCACTGGAACTGCTCGTTTTTGACAGGTCACAGGGAGCATGCCATTCCCTGTAGAGCCAATGTTATCAAATGAAGTTGTATAGGGTCGTAGGTGACAACCATGAGCACAAGCAGTAGGCAGGTGCAGCTTGTAGTAGTGGAGATCCCCTGCACAGTTAAATTTAGTGCCATCTCTGAGTGAGGTTGGAGGAATTCCATAGTTGGCGGGCAGAAAAATTTTAGCGGGGGCTCTAAAATAGCAGGTGCACCCAGATCACATATCATGGCCATATCAACGAACACCAGTCATTTCGGTGCCACAAGCTGCATGGGTGTTAAAATCCAAAAGCGGGCGAAATATAAACCATGGTATTGCGGGGAAGCTACGTTGCGGAAGATGGTGCATTTCAGGACCAAAAGTGGTGTGGGGCCAAACTGCTTTCAATGACCCCGAAATAACGTGCTTGTTCAGCGCTTAATCCAAGGACAACACGTGGTCGCCCCCTAGTCATCAGGTCGTGTCCCAATCCCGAGGAGGATTTAGCTAATGAACAAGGATTGACTTTTGCGGCTTGAATTCACATGCTTATCCAGTGCCCAATCCATGAGCAGCACGTGGCGGCTTTCCAAGCGTCAAATCCTCGTCCCGATCCCGAGAGAAGAGCAGTTAATAAAACGAGGTTGTGGTGGTTGAAACCTCGACTCACCCCATAAATAGAAAGCATGGAGTGTCTGGTCATAGATACATGATTGTCAGCCCGAGGTACGACAAAAGGTAGTTGCTCCAACAGACCCATGCTGATCCGACTTGCGTTCTGACAGAAGAAAGACCCACGTGAAGAACCCTATGATAGGAGGGCCAGCTAGGATTCCTGGATGTTGACCACCGTTCTGGGTATAAAAGCAGGAGATAAAAGTGAAAGGAAGGGGGTTCAGAGGCCGGAGAGCCGAGAGAGCTTTAGGAGTAGGGAACAATATTTTCAGTTTGTAAGATTGAGGGGCATGGATAATAAAACATTATGTTATTGAAGATTCCTTTGAGTTGTTTTATTAGACTGTCTTCTTAGTTTACATGTTGTTCTATTTTTCTTGTTTGGATGTAGCATCTTTGATCTATGGATTCCTGAGGCGGTAGAGGATCTATTGCCATCTTGCCCATCTTTCATTGTTTATCACTTAGACGCGTGTTGTTTTTCTTCTTGTTTGGGTGTAGCATCTTTGATCTATGGATTCCTGAGGCGGTAGAAGATCTGCTGTCATCTTGCCCATGTTTCATCGTTTATCACTCAGACACATTTTGTCTTCCTTCTCCTCATCACCACATAAATCCTTTGTCTGATAGGCAGTTTAAATGCCTTCATTAAGCATGATACTTATGAATCCATAGCCCAACGGTCTAGGACTGATCTGCAACAACCTCTGTTATATTTTCCTTTCTTTGTAGTCTTGGCCTGACTCCTGACATTAAACCCACTTGAAACAAATTTAATGTTACCAGGCTTACCCCCATTTGCAGTATGTGGTCACTCTTGGAGCGATAACATGATCAACAGACAGGAATTGCACGAAGTTCACTCTGGTTTCTCTACAGGTGACCGAGAGCTGTGACCTCGGCTTAACCTTTGGGCGCTTATCTCACTTTGCAAGATCGACAGTCGTGTTTTAAAGAGCCGCTAAGATCAACAGCCAGGAGTGATTGCGGAAATTAAACTTGCTCACGCTTTAATTTCCTTCCCGATCTCTGCAATGGCTCCCCGCTGTCGATCTCCCTTCAATGAGATCTGACGGTCATGACTTAATCTTCGCTTGATCTGACGGCTTATCTTGCTCTCGCCCAGATCTAACGACCCAACACCACAAATGTTGTGATTTCTTTCTCTGTGGACATTTCTTAAACTTGTTACACCTCCTGTGTTTCCGAACACAGTCCAAGTATTCTTTCAACGCCCTTCTGGCACTCTTTACTTCAAAATTCTCTAGACTTCCTTAGTCGAATTTCTCATTCATGGGTCATCCCCATCCAAGCTTAGTGTTTAAACCATGACTCTAATACCATTTTGTAACGTTCCTATAGAGGAAGGAAGCATGGATGTGAATGTGAATGTGAACATAGAGGCCCAAGCGTATGGAAGCCCACGAGCGTGGTTGCACGGCCATCCTGTGTGCAAATTCTTTAAGACTCCGCTGCTGGATATTGCTTGCCGAATGAGACTCACCATCGCGTACGAATTGAAACCTGCCATTCCATGAAAGGGACTGCAACGAAACGTGAGTCTTGGAGTCGTGGACTCGTGCCCATCCTTCTAGCAAGTTTTCTACACTGGTCGTTTCGTCCCCTGACATCAATTTTTCGCGTTTGACGTTTGACGGCCGCAGATTGCTCATATTTCCAACCATTTAGTACCAGATCGAAGCCTCTCTCTCCTATATATATGCTTTCAAATGAAACCGGAACGATCATTAAACTACTTTCCCTCCATAGCATTTGCAGCGTTCTATATCGTCCGAAAGCTCGCTGGGGATGAATAGAGAGCTCAGAGAAGTACGGAAGAGAATTAGGGGAGAGGAAGAGAATTACGGTTGTGTACAGCCACCCAGCCGTTGCCGAGGCCGCTGTGGTATTTCTCAAAATAATAATCTAGAGTTTGACACAAGTTAGGTATTTCTCAAAATAATAATCTAGTTGTCCGATACATGAGTCTAGGGTGAATACGCGGGAGACATCGTCACGAGCAGTTTATGGTGTTCTCTGGTTCTGATATGCTAGTTTTTCTGTCGGTGTCAGTGGTGTAAAGCTAAATTTCTCTGGTACGAAGTTAGTAGTAGTAGGAGGAGGAATTTATAGCTATAAAGTCTGGAATCTGGTCATATGTTTTAGTACTCCACATTAAATAAACGAACTATAAATATCTTATCCGCACTTAAAAAGAGCCTACTGTAAACGTTTTAATTTGTGGATGTGTTAGTTTTACTCAAATTGTTGGAACTGTAGGTATTGGTTGAGTTGGTATAATCCGACTTCTATACAGAATCTTATCTGAAAAGGCCTATTTAAAAAAATCACCAAATTCCGGAGAAAAATTCAAAAGGTATACATGGAAACGACCTGAAATTTGAAAGTTTTTCTGTCTTCTCAGTGTTGCAACAGTATACATGGAACAGTTTTTGGTGCTCTCTGGTTCTGATATGGTAGTTTTTCTGTCTTTCTCAGTGTGGTAAAGCTAAATATCTCTGGTACGAACCTAGTAGTAGTAAGAATTTAGAGCTACCAGTTTAGATCCATTTAATTAAGAATTTAGAGCTACCAGTTTAGATCCATTTAATTATGGTTCTACAATGCGTTCAGACGGATCAATCTTTTGAGGTGCAAACCTGTTTAACAAGATGCTTCTAATTTTTTTGGAGCGGACATAAGATTATTTTTCTTTTAATTTTATTTTAGAATATTTATTTAATATTCTTTGGTACAGACATCCTCCCACTTATTTATTTAATATGTTTTTATATGGTAATAAATTCTGGAATCTGGGTTAAAAGTTTTAAGAAATGATGATTTTTTTTTTGGAATTTTGTTAGATTATTTTTGTACTAAATTTATATCACTGGATTTTGGTAAAAAAAGCCATTTACTAGAATAGCTAGACAAAACCAAAAAAAAATTTCACTAAAATAAATTCGTTTAATCAATTCTTATTAAAAAAAAAACAAAAAATTCTATGAAAAATTAAAAGATAAAAAGTTTAAAGAACCAAAAATTCCTATCAAAAATGAAACTTTTGAACAACACTCTTTTTACACCACCAGAATTTAGATTTTAGAAATGATAAGTTTCTCAACTTCCCTGCAATTAATTCTAAGATATAAATTATCCATAGAGCTTATAGCCTATATCAGCCTTGTGGTGCTCTTTTAATAGAATATATTTGCAACACTATAGATGGAAAGGACTTGCAATTTCAAAGCAATTTTCATTAAAAATTAAAAAACTTGAAGTTGGGAGTGGTAATAATATATATTAAAAAATATATTAAATATTTTAGATTACAATGTATTTAGATATGATACATTTTAAATCTTATTTCAATAAAATTGAAGGTCACTTCAAGACAACATTTTTCCTATTGCAACAGCTACAATATAGAAATTACTAATTTAACTTCTTCTAATAATTATATAAATATATTTAATACAATATTTAAACTTTAATATCCATAAAGATTCGATTAGAAAATGAGAAATACAATTGAATATATATATATATATATATATATATATATATATATATATATATATATATATATATATATATTTNNNATATATATATATATATATATATATATATATAATTTTAACATCTTTTTAAAATTAAATGTTGCATATATAAACTTCAAACATCTTTGTAAATTTGAAGCATTATTTTTGTTCTAATTGGAAAAAACTAAATAGTACTACTCTTGTAACATGAAAATACAATGAAAGTCAATGATATGGTTGGTTGATAGAAACAACATACTGGAGCAAATGCTTGTCATGGATAGGGTATTGATTTATTGGACTTTCATATTTAATCTGGGCTTGAAGGAAAATATACATGCATTAAAAGTTTTTCATATCCACAACTATAAAGTGAGTATTACTAAGTTTTTTACTTAACTAAATTTTGAAATAATATTTACTTGTATTTTAGCCTTCTTTTTACAGTGATATTTTGAATAAATACATTGAACATATTTGTAATAATGGAAAAAAAATATTTACATTTTAATTTAATATAATTTTAATTTAAAGTTCTCAAGCTTCTATTTCCTTGATGTTGAAGCTCCCAAAGAACTTCGAAATTCCCAAAACAATTCCCAATCAATTGGAAAAAATTCCCCTATGTAGCCCTCCATCAACTATCTAGCCCTTCTTCGATCTAGTTTTTGGAGCCCATTCCATGAAGCTCTTCCTATAGTTATCCCAAGCGCTTGATTATTGAGTTATTCCAAGCTTTTTAAGATTTTTAGTGCCTGCCCTTCTGGCTACAAGTGGTTCTATTAATCTATGCACGCAAATATATGTAAACTAACCGTTTTAACCAAAGTTTTTTGAAACTCATATAATTTTCAGGCTCACATTTTATTTCCGATCCTAAATTTTTTAATTTGAGGCATATAGAGGCAAGAGGCTTCAAAGTTAGGGAACGAGAGCCTTCAAACATAGGAAAATGTATTTGGAAGAAGAAAAGTGAATTAATGCTAACTTTCAAATTAGCATTAAACATTAAATGTTCAATATTTCCATAGGCTCCCATAACTCGTTATGTTATGTTGTAATGTCTACGGTGGATTTCGTGTCTTATGATGGTAGTGGGTGAGAGTTCCACTTGGTATTTGCATCTCAGAGTTCAAGTGAGAATAATCTATATGTCATATTCCTCCTAAGAATAATCTATCTGTCATCCTCCTGCCCATGCATGCATGGGTGAGTAAATTAATCTCTTACCCTATGTGCTTTCCCTTCTGATCAACGATGCTCCTCAAGCAATGGGTATCCTATGCAACTGGAAGCTGCCTTTTCAAACTGGTCCTCTCTTTTACCTGCAAGATCTTCCTTGGGTATCCTATGCAACTGTAAGATGTATTTTCAAATTGGTCCTCTCTTCTGCGTGCAAGCTATCTTTTCAAAATGGTCCTCTCTTCTTCCTAAAAGATCGAAAAAAGAAACAGAGTGGTCATGGAACCTGTCTTCTCAAACCAGTCCCTGAAATCCCTAAATAAGAAATATCCAATAAATCTCTATGTCTCACAATCGATATATGAGAGCAGAAGTGGAAGTGTGTGATAAAAGTTGAGCAAAATAGAGCGAAGATTGACAAGAAGATCTGTATGACAGAAGCTGAGAAAAATAGAACAAAGATTGACAAGAAGATCAGTGCAGAGGCAGATGCTTAGGATTATAATATTAGAAAGAGTGGAAGTGCGAGCACTCCCATCGAACGCTTCGTTACACAATTGTACCTACAGTATTGAAAAGAGCATAGTGACAATAGAACCTATCTTCTCAAACTTGTGTTGTAACTAAATACACTACATACCTCTTCTTTGCAAATTCGTAGATTCTTCTGCTACTAGCCATGTCCTCTTGTTTATAGTAGCCATGTCTTATTATTTATGGTTCCCTCACCCTTCATATGATTTTAGCTAGATGTCATTCCACCTTCATTCTTTCCATCTTCTTTGATCTTAGTTGTCATTCCACCTTCATTATTTTCATCTTCTCTGATTTCACTTCCCTCTTATGTTATGATTCCACAAATGGGTAGAGTCTTCTGCTACTAGCCATGTCTTCTTGTTTACGGTTCCCTCACTGGTCATATGCTTTCTGCTAGCTATCATTCCACCTTCATTCTTTTCATCTTCTATGATCACACTACCCTCTTATGTTCATTCTTTCAATCTTCTTTGATTGCACTTCCCTCTTATGTTCTTATTCCATATCATTGATGTAAGGTTTTAAAGTTGTGTTGGTCAATTGGAACCTTTTTTTTTCACTCTATATCTATCTATGCTTGAAGCCCATGTTTGTGAATGTGGATGAGCTATGGCCGGGAACAATAGGGAATATGTTAGTCATGAAGGGCGTGAGTTCGAACCTTATGTGGCAAAGTGTGCATCCTAATGGAACCTAACTATTCCAAATATGCATCATGGGTGTTGATGTTGAGATCTTTTTCCTTCAGCCGAATATGGAACCATCCAAAAAACCACGACAATGAACATCGGGGAGAACAAAACCAAACACATGATCATCCACATGGAAATCATGACTATCAAGTAATAGCATTGGGTTGTAGAGGCCATGGTTGCAATAGGGAGATACTATGCACGCTGCTTAGTTTCAGGGTTATTTATCTTCTGATACACTGTAAGGTGTTTCCCTCCTTCGAGCACTATATCTGATTGTGACATGTAAATTGCTAATGGTCGTATAGATATGTTAGATGACCATGAATTGTAATACATGAGCTTGAGGATTTTCCATATGAATGTTCTTTGTATGCTGAGAGGTCGACTGGTGAGTGGAACTGCTCAGCTGAAAGAAACTGTCGATCGATGACTGAGGCGAAGGCGGTCGAGGCGACATCTCTATCTATCTGGCAAGGAGGTCAAGGGGGCATCTCTATCTATTCAGCATTGCTGCAGAGCCTTTAAGACTCTGCAGACCGGATGGCCATGCAACCATTCTCGTGGGCTTCCATACCCTTAGGCATCTATGCTCCCATCCACATCCACATACATGTTCCCATCCTCTACCCGGCGTACTCTAATTCCCTGGGCATTTGTACCTCCGACATCCTCGACATAGCAGACCTCCCCTCCCACCTCGTTTGTTGTTTCTCTCTGTTTCAACTGCCATTTCATGTGCCCATGAATCCAACCATGCGTATGACTTGAAATTTGACTTGGACAAAGAGGCGGGCTTGAAATTTGAACTTTCTTAAGAGGCGAGAATTTTGAACTTAAATTCAGCTAACATGTACTTTTATCTAGTGGTTATTTATCTCCTGAGCAAATGTTCTTGTAGTAACCATTCTAGAAGCCAGGGTTCCTCAGATAATTGATCACAATCATCTCGAATTGACAGCTTTCCCGGAAAGAAGAGGCGATGACGCATCGTCAGAGTCAAAACCAATCAAAATACCACTGCTGCAAAAGCTTGTGTTGAAGTTCTTCCTGGTATCTGCAGAAATGTTGAATTACCTCAAAGAAAAAGAAATGGAGGATGGAAAGATCAAGAAGTGAACCATTTTCGATGTGGTCATTGTTAGATATTAATGAAGAAATGCTAATAATAGAATTAGTTATAATAGAGGCTCCTCCGTGTCCTCTACAGCTGTTATCAGATCCACTATTATAGGAATCCGTTACTTGAGTATCCAACTATAAATGTAAGTGTTTCTTTGGATTAATATGATGAATTGAGCCGAGTTCTATCTCTCTTCTGCAGTTTTATCTAATTTGGTATCAGAGCTCGAGGAGGAGAGCRTGAGTGGCTGCTGGATCGGATCGTTGTCTGCGCTGTAGGAGGCGGTTTTCCATCTGCTGAGGAAGATCGCTTGGATCACTGCGGAGGTCGACCGCGTAGAGTGAAGAGAGGCGAATCACTGCTCTCAGTGAGGATCCGCTTGAGTGAGGAAGCACTGCATGCATCAATTATTTCTCGACATCGCACCAGTTTGTTGTGTACAAGGAGATCATTGATTCGAGGACTGTAGCAGAGAGAAGTCTCATGGAGGTTATATGACCTCGATCATCTCCATCGTAGATCCAGATCCTAATCTGTTATCTAATCTGTTATTTAACATTCTTTGTGAAGTTGCAGCCATCATTTGCCATTTGCTGCGTGTTGAGTTAGCTGCGATTTGCATTCTGGAGCAGACAGTATCATTCTCATCACCTGTGTG
>JASDQU010735562.1:287033-297718 GCA_032191745.1 Picea mariana | reverse complement strand
TTTATTTTTATTGTTATTGTTATATACATATATATTTTTATTTTTATCACAAGTATCTCTTAGACCTAGGCTTTAATTTCCTAGGTTGGGCAACATTTTATTAGGGAATTTGTTTTAAATCTTTCTCATCATAGTATTCGTTCTAAGGCCATATAGGTTTATTCATTTATTATTTAACAATGCAATGTGACCTTCAGAACGCACTAGGTGCTCTAAGGGGGCCACTCGCCCCATTATGTTTCCTTGCGTGACATGCCCTTCAGGACGCACTACGTGCTCCAAGGGTGCCACTCAACTCTTTCCATTTTTTTTTGCTCAACATGCCCTTTAGGACACACTACGTGCTCCAAGAGTGCCATTCGCCTCTTCATTGATTTGGTAGACATAAAAAACCCTTGGAGTCAATACTTCGCCAGGTGATCTTGTGGTAGACTAAGGGCCTCTAAGGAATAAGGCCCATGCCTTATTGCGGGCCCCTTAGAATCATTGTGAGCGACTATCACAGTTGACCCTTAAGGCATCGTGGGTCTTCTCGAACTAGGTAGTTGTTAACCTACAATTCGAGCCACGACGAGAGTGCTAGTAGGTTGTGGTAGGTTTTTTTTCCACACCTCTCCCTCAACGTCTCTCATAGTCGTGCGTGACCCCTCTACTCCACATGTGAGTTTGGTCGGTAAGCTATCATCAGCCTGCATCATCAACGAATCATTTCAGGAATATATCATAATCATATCGTCTAATCATATGCACAAATATCATATATACAACAATCAAACCCCAATAGTCCACTACCCGACTCGATCCAGAGTCCAAGGGGTTCCATTGATGCCTCTGCATCATCGAGGTCCAAAATCTTGCACACTCAGTAAAACCAGGTCAATAGAACCTGTCAATGTTAATGCAGAAAAACAACATGTCATCAACCCATAACACCTCATAATCATAATCAAATTCTTAATAGTATAATAATCTGGATCACTTGCAAGCAAGTGTCCTCAAAGAATAAGTTTGCTCAGTGCACGCGAGAGAAGAATGTTACATACACCCCCTCTTGGTCTAAACTTCGTCCCAAAGTTTCATAGTATATAAGTGACAAAGTAATGTGTATCACAATATCATAAGTCTATCTATCAAACAAAAATGGAAACTGCTGGCGCATTTCATATGCATCCTCCCTGGTCGCTGAGTGCAGACTATAGTGGTCCCACTGGACCTTGATCTGATCTATTGTTCGACATCGTAGTTGTCGAATATGATGATCCAGGATGTGGATCGGCTCAATCGTGAGTGCCCCCTCGTCCGATACCTACAAGGAACTCATGTCAATAACATGTGTAGGATCACTAATATAATGTCTCAAAATAGATACATGAAAAACATTGTGCATACACCTCAAAGAATTAGGCAAGGCTAGTCGATAGACCACTGGCCCCTTCCTCTCCACAATCTCGAAAGGTCCCATGAAACTAGGAGAGAGTTTATATCCCTTTCCAAACTTGATCGAAATCTTATGTGGTTTTACCCACAAGAAGACTCCGCAAGTTCGTAACTACGGTCGACAAGGTGCACATCGACATAGCTCTTTTGTTGATCCTGCACTTCTTTGATCCTTTGTCTTATTATTTTCATTTTCTCTTCCATTTCTTGGATCGCTTCTGGTCCCACCAGGACCCTATCATCAAGCTGATCCAAACTCAAAGGCATCCGACATGGTTTCCCATAAAGGAACTCGAAAGGTGCCATCTTAATGGTGCTTTGGTAACTATTGTTATAAGAGAATTCTACGAGAGGAAAGAATTCTTCCCAACGCTTTTGTTGGTCCATCACGTACATGTGAAACATGTCCTCCAAGGTCTGGTTCGTTCATTCGGTCTACTCGTCAGTCTCTGGGTGATATGAAATACTAAAGTTAAGTTGGGTTCCCAAGGCCTCTTGGAAACTAGTCCAAAATCATCTAGTAAACACCCATCCCTGATTGGATATAATCCTCTTAGGCACGCCATGCAGCCTCAAAATCTCACTGACGAAAACTCTTTCTATGTTAGGTGCCTGATATGTCACATGCACCAGGATAAAATGGGCACTCTTCATCAAAGTGTCTCTACTACGAAAATCGAGTCGTGTCTCCTTGTTGTCGGTGGCAATCCAACAATAAAATCCATCGAAATAACCTCCCATTTCGATTCTAGAATAGCATCTAGCTGTAGTAATCCTGTTGGATGTCTATGTTCAGCCTTTACCTGCTGACATTCTAGACATCTAGACACATAGTTGACTATGTCTTCCTTCATTTTGTTCTAGAAGAATAAGGGTTTAAGGTCTGCCCTCATCTTCGTGACTCCTGGGTGAGCCATGTATATTTCTCTATGAGCCTCGTTTAGGATCAGGCTCCTCAACTCATCGTTCAGTGGTATGTAAATTCGAATTTTAAACCTCAACAATAGATCGTCGTTAAACGTAAATCCTTCAAATCTTGGTATCATCATTGTGTTTTGTCTGATAAAATCCTCGACCTATTTGTACCAATCATCATCGCACTGTAAAGTTAGAATCTTTTCACGTATATTTGTCTGAAGAGGAAACATTGAAAAGATATGTGGTCTTTGACTCAATGCATCTGCCACTCAGTTCACTGTTCCTTTTAAGTAAGAAATCTTGAAATCGTACTTATTAAGCAATTCTGACCAACGTCGTTGTCGCGCGTTCAGGTCGCTTTGCATAGAGATGTGTTGTAGCCCAGAATGGTCTATCTTTAGTTCAAATTTTCATCCAAAAAGGTAGTTTCTCCAAACCTTCAAGGCATAAACAATGGCTAACAACTCCAAATCATGTGTCGCATAGTTCTCCTCATGCCTTCTTAGTTTCCTCGAGATGTAAGCAATCACTCAACCGTATTGCATCAAGACTCTACCTAAGCCTTCCTTGGATGCATCAGTGCATACCAAGAAGTCTGCGTCCATGTTAGGGACTTTTAGTATCGGCGCCATTTTCAACAGCTCTTTCATCCTATGAAAATCTTCCACGCATTTCTCATTCCAAACAAACTTCTTGTTCTTCTTCTACAACTCCATGATCGTATTCTCTATCTTCTAGAATCTCTTGATGAATCGTCAATAGTATCCTGCTAAACCCGTGAAGATATGCACTTCTGGGACATTCATCGATGCAGGCCATTCCATAATAGCCTCAACCTTTGCTAGATCCACGGTGATACCTTCATCGGAAATGACATGCCCTAAGTAGTGAATCTTTGATTGATAAAACGTGCATTTGTAAAACTTCCCATACAACTTTTTCTCTCATAGACACTGTAGTACCAAGCACAAGTGCTCGTCGTTCTCTTCTGTCGTCTGAGAGTAAATCAAAATATCGTCAATGAATACTTGGACGAACTTGTCCAAGTACTCGTAGAACACCCCGTTCATCAAACTCATAAATACCCCTTGGGCATTTGTCAATCCAAATGGTAAAACAATAAACTCGTAATGCCCAAACCTCGTCTTAAAGGCGGTCTTAGGGACGTCATCCTCCTTGATCCATAACTAGTGATACCGTGATCACAAATCAATCTTTGAGAACATCATCACACCCTTCATCTGATTGAATAGATCATCAATCCTCGGAAATGGATACTGATTCTTGATCGTTTCCTTGTTCAATTGACGGTATTCAATGTAGAGCCTCCATGACCCATCCTTATTTCATATGAAAATAACAGGTGCGCCCCACGGTGACACACTTGGACGTATAATTTCCAGGTCCAACAACTCCTTCAGTTCCATTCTCAACTCCTGTAACTCTGAGGTTGACATACAATAAGGCGTTCTCGTTATTAGTTCAGTCCCCAGTTTTAGGTCTATGGTAAATTCCAATTCCCTCTCTGGGGGAATCCCAGGTAACTCCTTCGGGAAGATGTCTGCAAACTCTCTCACCACCGGAATGTGTTATAGACCTTCCACTGCTCCCTTCTCTTTTAATGCCAGGATCGCATAATGCTTACATCCCTTGTGCATGCTCTTTCGTAGCTACAAGTAAGAGATGAACCTTAGGGAAACTCCCTGGTTCCATCCTACAATCACGCGTCTTTGTCCCTCATCATTGACCAAGCTCAATTGTTTCGTATTACAGTTGAGTATCGCCTCATGTGATTCCAACCAATCCATACCAATCATGATGTCATAAGATCCTAAGATCATGACGTACAGGTTGTCCCTGGTGACAAACTCTCCCATGTTGAGGGTACATCCCGTAACCTTTCCTCCAACCTTTTGTTTGGCTCTAGAAGCCATCTCTACGAATCTAAAATCATCATGGTCACTTTCATTTACCTTAATGCTTTTTATCACTGCACTAGAAATGAAAATCTTGGTAGCACCAGGATCTATCAAAATACTAAGGGTCTGGTCAGTGAAGGTACCTAACATCTCAAGCACAGTCGACTAGTGCTCTTCCTAGCGGTTATTCACCACTGCATGAATCTGATGGGCCTTGCCCAAATCTCCCATAGTAGTGGGTCTGACTAATCCAGACACTCTAGTCCTCTGCACTGGGTAATCACGCTGGTAGTGTGGCTCCCCACACGTCCAACACCCCTTCTTTGGTCCAGTACTCCTGGTACCCGAAGTAGAAGATGATGGCCCACCAGCCTAGAATTCTGATCTGTTCTCCCGAACAGGCCTAAACTGTTTCTTCTACGGTCGACGTTGTTGCTAATGTGGTGGTCCTTGGTAAGGTGTCTGATGCTGAGGCATTGGTCGTCAACATTTAGTGAAAGTGGATCCCCTCTGGAAGCCACGATATCTTGGTGTGTACTTGGTTGTTGTCTGATGCTGCTGCACACCAGATGAAACCTACCCTACTGGTCTCGCTGGATTCCTTCTTTGACCCTCGCTGATAAGCTCCTCCTCTACTATGAGGGCATTTTGGATGGCATCATGCAAGGTTTAAGCCATCATAATACTAACCTTTTCACATATGTTTCCATTAAGGCCGAACACTAACCTGTCCACCTTAAGTTTCTTAGTACTAAGATGTGGAGTATACCGAAGCAACTCCATAAAATGGGCCTTAGACTCGGGCACCATACGGTCACCCTATCGTAAGGCATTGAACTCGTTGAGATGATGCTCAATGAATTCCTATGATAGGTACCTCTCTCGGAACCATTCCGTGAACAATTCCCATCACACGTCTTCGACGACCATGTTCAATTGTGGCAGGAACATCTTCCACCATAGAAGAGCGCTCCCCTTCAGTTGAAAGACCGCCATGCGGACCTTCATGTTGGAGGTATAATTGTGAAGTGAAAAGCACATCTCCATATTCTCCAACCATGCCTCAGCAGCTGCGCAGTCCGGTACACCAAAGAACTCAGGAAATTTGACCTTCTCAAGTTCGTGTTGAATCTTGCCAGTACTGACTAGAGCATGCGGTGGACCCTCAGGGGGTGCCAACGCTCTGGAATCATATCTTTCCAAACGGCTTATCAATGCCTCATACATGTGCTAAAAATATCTCATCATTCCAACCACATCACCCACCATTATCTACTCCTTCCCGACAAATTGTTTGTCTCCCTAGGGATTAAACCCCTCTGGCGTGGATGCTACTGGAGGTGTCATGCCTCCTCCCCTAGAAATTCTTCGTCTACCTCCATGGTGTCCTCTAACCATGATTACTTGCATGAACAAAAGTCAACTTAATTAGCAACATTATAATCAAAAATCACATCAACGAAATCCGTAGTGATCCCAAGTCACAGGTTGAACCCGCTCTAATAACATATATAACGACCCCATCATTAGGACTATGAGCGAAGTATAAGTGCAAATTTTCTTTTGTTAAAAGGCAAGAAGGTGACGACAACAACAATTTAACCACACCACTGATGACGAACACAAGCACGCAGTCCAGGCAACATGAAACTATGACTCCATGCACTGGCACAAGGGCAACTGGGAAAAACATGCGTAGAAGAACAAGGAGGAACGACAACCCGCCTGACGTAACATGACCTCACGTACAAGATAAGGGAGAACATCCACATCCCGACACAACGACCTTGATAACCAATGACTAGAACCTCAAGTCACACAAACCAAAAGCATGAAGGCGTAGCAACCTAAGCACTAACAAAAGCTCACATCTACCAACAACAACCACACAGAAGGCACAGACCTCGACCAAGTTATCCTTCGCCTGTATACCTTAGGGCGCGCAATGATCCCCTCATCAGGAATCATGTCATCCCCAGGGGATAGACGCGACTATAACTTTGGTGTGACACATCCTATCTGGACCAAGGACTCTAGATAACTCTGACGCTCTAGGAGCCAAATATTGACAAGAAAGCTACACCCATCGCCCAAACAACAAGCCGACAGAAGCAAGATGACTACAATCAAGGAAAATCTCAAGTTATGACTTGACTCCACCGACAACCCGTACAATAACTAATAAGCCAAATGTCTAAGTGCAAAGGTCGAATTGTTACCAAGGTGCTCAGGTCATAAATGTTATCATAGTGCGTACTAAGAAAGGCACTTAACCCAATCAAATGCGCTTATCAATCAAATATAAACTATCCATTAAAATAAGTGATCTACTTAACTTTTAAAGGTGCTCCATGCTACTTATAAAAATAAATGACATTATTGTCTAGAAGGGCTAATCCTGAATGTGATCGATCTCTGAATTAATGGCACTTCAATGCTATCTTTAATACCATTTTATGTTATTGTGTGGTTATAAATAAGAGCCATTGATGCTATTCAATGCAATTTTAATGTTGACTTGTTGTGTATATAATTGTCACCTCGAAGTTATTCAATGAGATTTAAGGCTATTATTAAATGTTATAAAATCAAGCTATACATTACATATAAATCAAGCTACACTTTACAAGTTATATAATTCCATATAAATCAACCTATACATTCTAAGAAAAGTCACTATACATTCAATGAGAACTAATGCCATATACATTTGATGGGAATTACTGCCATATGAATTCAATGAGAATTAATTCCGTATACATTACAAAAATCTATACAGAATCTATACATTACAAAAATCGACAAGAGAATTAAAGTTATACATTACACCGCAAGCAAAGGGCACTATGGTCAATGACAAGGCTATAAAAGAGACAAGAAGACATAGAGATTAAATAGCACCCTCGCTGGGTTAATAAATACATGAATACATAGTCATAACTAGTGGCCCAACTTGCTAGGTGACACTTGGAAATCATAGGCAACATGCAACGATTGCAATCTTAATAAAGGTAATCGCCAGAGAAATACCTCTAGCCATGGAACACAATCAGGAATAAAAAGCACAGAGCAATAATTATGGAAATAATACAGTCTTAAATGGCATCGCCAGACACATAGATATTATGTTTTCCATTCAGATGGGATTCAAACAAACATAGGAACATATATATTTCGAATTCCAATCAGTTGGGATTCAACAAAACGAAGTCAAACAACAAATCTTTGTCATAGTAATTAGAAATTTCTGCCATACCACTATACCATCGTGGGAAGATGATCACGATTCTCAAAAGAAAACAATCATAGATCAAATAAAACTGGAGGGCCAAATTCGCCTTCAAAAACGGATTAAATTGCAATGAAAATCGTTGGTGTACATAGTCGAAATGCGCAGAGATATTAAAACGCACTAGGGAAAATTCGTGGGAAAAATACATGCATTTTTCATAGTCAAGAATGCAGAGATCCACGCTGGGATTGTTGGCCAAAATCGTAGAGGTTTATAGGTAAATCAAGGAGGTTAATAAGCATCGAACAACCACCTAGACAAGTGGAAAAATCACCAGGTGACAAGCAACAATTGTGTTCCAAGGAATGGTAAATCGCAGTGGCCTTGGCAAATGGGTGAAATCCCCAAGTAACACTTTGGAAGAAATGTAGTCTTATCCAGCAACGAAGGAATTCTCAACAAGTGTCAATCGCAATGAAATAAGAAATGAAATGCAAACAACGGAATGGCCAAATTCGCTAGGCAATCAAGCTATGACTGTTGTCTTAAAAATGGCAAATCACCAGAGTATTATATCCAGAAATGAAAACGCCTTCATTATATAAAAACCCAAAGAAATATACCGAGCAAGGAGTACACCAAAATGTTAAAAAAAATAAAGAGTTAAATATTAGGGAAATATGAACGATAACAATGGCGTATTTACTCAACACAATAAGGTGCAAAGACCCTCAATCAGCCAAGAAAATCAACAGGGGTAGACCACTGGGCAAAAACATCCTTTTCTCATCATCCTCAGATAGAAAGGTAGGGCATTAGGATCTATATGTCTATTAACACTGGAGTGATGACCGTTGATCTATCTCTTGGCCGACTTCCCAGGCGAGGACTGATAAGCTAGGGATGAGGGTGAATTACGAAGTGCAAACTCATCATAAATCAATAAAACTATAGGACAATCACAACATGCATGGAATTGAAAGCCAAGGAAATCAATCAACAACGTGCTGAAGGCTATAGGGGAGTTTCAGTCATCAATTAAAATGTTAAGTCAATAATTTTCTTTACCCAATTAAACATACAAAACTAAAAGCATAAAGTATACTAACAATCTACCATGTAGAAATAAAGGAATCATACCGTAGCTGAAGTTGCCCGCTCTGAGTTGATGTCCTGCGTGCTCCATGAAACTCCCACTTGCTGACTGATGAGACTTAACCGGTACCTCCCAACCAACGCTAGGGATATCTTCTTCCTCCTTAACCCCCCAAGCCTCAAAGGGACCATGCACACTAAACCAGAGAATCAACTAGCTCTTAGCTCACCCTGCAAGCCCGAGCTACCACTCCTCACCGATATGGGTATCCCAACTCCCACAAGCTAAGTCAGTCAAGTATAAATTTATACAGCGTAACATTACACATAACATAAGAGATCCATCATCATCCTCCTCCCTCCTTTATATAGATTTTCTAAGTCAATTACTTTCCCAAAATCCTTTTTAATTTATTGTTCACTAATTTAATTCATAATAATCCTCCCCGTACAAGTGTCACCCATCCCCTTCATTGCACCATAAATTAATTACCCCTATTTCCCTCACCCACCTAAAATCATTCCTAGAATCGCTCCTAGGTGTCCCCATATTCCTTTACAAGTTTTAATGACTTCTCCCCTTACTAATTTACTAGTTGAGTTTAATTTAGAAAGTTCTTAAATGCTAGATACCTTACTAAGTTAGACTTTCTTCTTTTTCCTTGTGTTTCCCCTTTCTTTTTATGTTTCCCGCTTTTTCCTAGTTTCCTAATTCTTTTAAATTTCCCTCTTTCCCTTTTCATTTAAAATTTAAATTGGAAGGTGTAGAAAATTAAATTTTTCCCTTTTTCCTTTTTAATTAATAAATTTTTAATTAACATATGAGACAAAACAATTATTTCCCCTTTTTTAAATTTTATCCCCCAAAATATATCTATATATATATATATATATATATATATATTATAATTTAATGAATTGCTTACCCCTTTCTTGTCACATGGTTAATGATGATTATCATTATCATTTATTTATTTTTATTTTTATTTTTATATAATTATATATTTTTATTTTTATCACAAGTATCTCTTAGACCTAGACTTTAATTTCCTAGGTTGGGCAACATTTTATTAGGGAATTTGTTTTAAATCTTTCTCATCACAGTATTCGTTCTAAGGCCATATAGGTTTATTCATTTATTATTTAACAACACGATGTGCCCTTCAGGACGCACTAGGTGCTCCAAGGGTGCCACTCGCCTCTTCACTGACTTGGTAGACATCAAAACCCCCTAGAGTCAATACTCCGCTAGGTGATCTTGTGGGAGACTAAGGGCCTCTAAGAAATAAGGCCCCTTCCTTATTGCACGCCCCTTAGAATCATCGTGAGTGACTGTCGCAATCGTCCCTCACGACATTGTGGGTCTTCTCAAATTAGGTATTCGTTAACCTATAGTTCGAGCCACAACGTGAGTGTTACTAGGCTGTGGCAGGGCTACTGTCCACACCTCTCCCTCAAAGTTTCTAGTGGTTGTGCGTGACCCCTCTACTCCACATGTGAGTCTAGTTGGTGAGCTATCGTTAACTTGCATCATCAACAAATCATGCTAGGAATATATCATAATCATATCATCTAATCAGATGCACAAATATCATATATACAAAAATCAAACCCCAATAGTCCACTCCCCGACTCGATATGGAGTCCAAGGGGTTCCATTGATGCCTCTGCATCCTCGAGGTCCAAAATCCTACAGACTCAATATATCTGATTCAATAGTACCTGTCTATGTCAATGTATCAAAACAACATGTCATCAACTCATAACACCTCATAATCGTAGTCAAATGATTAATAGTATAATGATCAGGATCACTTGCAAGCAAGTGTCCTCAAAGAATAAGTTTTCTCAGTGCGTGCGAGAGTGGGATGTTACAAATGAAAGTAATTCTCATGTGCTCTAGGAATTTGCACTCACACTAGGAACACATGGATGTTCTAGAGCTCACATAAACTTTTTTCCTAATTATTCCTTTGCTCACCTCCTTCCCTTTTATCCCTCTCTCCCCACCCCCCCATGCCCACATCTCCTGGTCTCACCTATCTCCTGGTGTCACCTATCTCCCTCCCCTACCCATCCACCCT
>JASDQU010735562.1:274356-286983 GCA_032191745.1 Picea mariana | reverse complement strand
AAACCCTCCCCTAGACCACCACACACCCCCTTCCCCTATTCCAAACCCTTCCCTCCTATCCTCATCTCCATATCCCCCTGCACCTTTCCTCACTCCCTCACTCCTAGTTATCTCCTTCCACCTATATTTCATTCACACCACTCCCCCTCCATTACACATATTCCCTTCACATTTTATTACCTCAAACCCCTTATCCCCTCTCACCACACTCCCTCATGCCCACCTCTCTCGGTCTCACTTATATCCCTCTCATCTCTTCCCTCACTATTTGGCTCCAATTTCCATCCACATTCCCTCTCTTATCACCCTCTCTCCTAACTCCTCAATGAATTTTCCCTCATTTTCTTAATCTCTCTACTCCCCATCCCCTACCCATCATCCCTTTTCCTCTTATTACCTCCATATCTCACCACACACACCCTTCCCCTTTGGTCCTCCCTAGGATAATCTCCTCCTCCCCCTTCATCTTTATATCCCTTCCCCATCGGATCCTCCCTCCATTACTTCATAGATCCTTCACATATTCTCACCTCCTCCACCTTTCCCCCCCTCATCCCACCGCTTTATTTTTTCCTCCCTTGGTATCTCCTATCTCCCTCTCTTCTTTAGATCTCCCTCACCTATTATCCCCCTCTCTTTGCATCCTACCTCACCCACACCTTGGATTATCCCTCCTTGCCTCTACCTACATATCCATCTTACCCATGGGACAAGAATTCTATCTTCCATTAGGCCCTTAACTCTACCTATAACACCTTCATGCCAAGGTCATAGCCCGCCTTGAGAGAGAGAGAGAGAGAGAGAGAGAGAGATGTGGGGAGGGTTTTTATTAGGGAGGTATTGAGGGAGTCAGATGGGGATATAGTAAGAGAGAAAGTTATATGAAGGAAGGTGGAGAGAGAGAGAGAGAGAGAGAGAGAGAGAGAGAGAGGGGAATATGGATGCACATATAAATAGAGAGGGAAAGAGAGGAGGGAATATAGAGGGGGGATATGTAGGATATGGATAGAGGGGGATAGAGGTGTAGAGGAGCGAGGGCAGGGGTGGGGGCGATAGAACAAGGGATTTATTTAGTGATCCCATGTCAAGAATACACCTAATTTCACTAGGTAGATAAAAGTGCCTCCCAAAATATTTTTTTTGAGCCCCCCTCCAAATACATCTCTCCAATTAAAAAAACCTTATTTTTATTAGATATCGTAGTTTTCCTTTTTTTTTCGTATTTTTAATATCCATTTTTTTTTTGTCACTAATTAGATAGGAAAAAGCTCTTATAATCCTACAAATCATAAAAATAACCCAAAAAATAGCAAACACGCACACTAACATCCCAACATAGGGATATGCCACTATAGTGAGATATCCTTTGGTTGAAGAGCTTGGTGCAATACTACTTCCACTCTTGTCTTCAATATAATACATGGCTTCTCATTTGTTGAGGAAGGGGTTTATGTATATGGATATGCATTTGTAGACCTAGAAAAGTGATTTTCCTCACTCTATAACTTTTCATCCATTAAATCTTTGATCCCATAGACAATTTAAGAAAACATATTTGTCTATCAAGTTTGTACTTTTATTAATCTTTAGGCAAGTGTTCTACTAGATAGCCCATTCTTGGTTTATTATCTTTTATACTCAAATCCACTCTCATTAGGAGATATGAAAGAGATTATGATCATGGGGATCAATTTTACCTAAGGACATTCTTACCATCCTTTAGGTAGAAATGAGTACTTTCTTTCTTGCACTCTATCATTGTGTTATGATTTTTCATATATTAATATTAAGGTTGAACAAAACACTAAAGATATTATTTTTGTTTTATGGTTGAGACTCATCTTTATAAACAAAGAATTAGTAGGTTGCTTCAGATCGATAAAATTAGGGTAATCTTAATCTTCTTAATATTACTCATTTTAGATGATTACCTTTAACAATAGTATTAATTTAACTTGAATTGTTTTATCTTTAACACTACTCTTAAGTTAAATAGTAAAATTTGATAATTCTAAAGTTAATTAAATCTACATTGTTCTCACATCTAGTCTATTGAACATCATTCACATTTTTGTTTTTCATATAATCTTGTAAAAATTTGTTAACACTTTCTTTTTCATATAATCCTCTAAAACATTGTTAATACATTTTTTTTTCATATAATCTTTTAAAACATCAGTAACATTTTGTTTTTTTCATATAATCTTGAAAATTTATTTTAGGTTATGTCTAAGTTGAATCTTCTAATCTTACAAACAAAAGCACTAAATTGTTATTTTATTTAATCCAAAAATGTTGAAATTTATATTTAAATATTAGAACCAATCATATAACCAAAATTAAAAATCATCAAATTTATGATAAAGCACAATTCTCCTAGAAAATAAGTCAAGTTAGTATTACAACCACAATTATGCAAAATCTTATAAGTTAGTATTACAACCACAATTATGCAAAATCTTATATGGCTCGAAACAATATGCATGTAATCGTTGCAAGATAATAAGTGAAATACATCAAAAGTAAACATGTATTAATGGAGAAAGTAAGAATCGAAAAGGTGGCTAGCCAAGTAAAATACAAAAGATAATAAGTGAAATACATCAAAAGTAAACATGTATTAATGGAGAAAGTAAGAATCGAAAAGGTGGCTAGACAAGTAAAATACAAACATGTTTACACTATACCAAAATTCAAAACTACACAAGCATGTCATCCAATTAAGTAATCAATGTAAGAAGAACAAATGAGTAATATTTTTTCATTTTAGTTAATTATATGAGTCTACATAAGATTTAACTTAAAAAGGAGGGCCAAAAAATAGACACCATGCATTGAAATATAGAATCATTCTAGGAAACTTGTTCCAGGAATACCAAACTAGTTTCAAAATGAAATTTGAAAATTCTCTCCTCTAGTTCCAATTAGTATTATATAATTAGAAAGACAAAATAACTAGACAAAATATTATACATGTTATATGAGAAATGAAGGAAACCATGGAGTTCAGATGAATTTGGAGAGACAAAAAACATGAGAAAAAATGATTCAATTTATATCAATATTAACAAGTTGTGTATTTTCCCTCACATTTATAGGCAAGGAGATCTATCCCAAGCTTCCCTTTTCCTTTAGATCCAAATGCATAAATTTTTCCTAGCTCAATCAAGGAAAATGTTTGAGTGCTCCAAAATATAAAGTTTCATTGATTAATTTCACAATCCATTCCTTCCTTTATTTAATGAATAATTAGTTCAGGCCTTAGTATGTTTGCATGTCTCCCAAGTTTAAAGATTAAATAAAAGAACATGAAATCTACAAAAAATTAGTAGAATTAAACTTCTAGAGAAATTGCAATGGTTAGAAAAATTGTACATACTTTACAAGTGAAAAGCCATGAAATACATACCTATCCTTTAGTTTTGATCCCAACTAGTGCACTATGCTTGATGACTAGGCACATTTATAAGAATATGAATCCACATTTTATCCACAACAAACGTGACCTAATGACCTACATTTAAATGAAATTCCTTCACCCCTAGAAGTGATTCCACAACATTAGGAATAATTTCACACTCTTCATTTACATGACCCAGAAAACCCTATTCATTACATCCCCATGTACATCCTCATCCATATTTTCCCACAACAACATGCCATGCACTATTCAGTATCACAACTATTTCTCGCTCTAAATGTTTAAATTGTTCAATCATTCGAGGATACTTTTCGTCTGTTCTAGACCCATGTCCAATATTTCCTCTGAGTCCATAGTGGATAGGATATATTGACCTATAGATTTTCCAATATATGCATGAAATGTTGTTTTCAAGTTCAAATACGTTTCAACAACACATGCATCAAGTAGTTTTATAAACTCAATGGGAACATAGAATATAATTTAGTTACAAAATTTACATACCACTGATATGACAGATAAAACAAAAAAAAATAAGAATAACCTACTACAATTTGCACCACAAGAACATTCTCGAGATAACCTTTCAAAAAATGGGTTTCTTTATCATGTGGCTTGGTTTGATGACCAAGAGTTCCATCTGAACCTGAAGAGAATTTATAAAATATTCCCTTGTGAAAGAACATAAGTGGAAAAACTACCATAATTGGTTTCACTATGCAAATTCCTTTCAAAGAATCCACCATTTGTGGATTAGTGGCAACTAAGAAGCTTCAACCCCATATTATGAGTCACCAAAAGAGTCTTTCCCAAATGCATAAACTTGTCCCACATCATTAATAAGCATATTAATTTTTTCTCCTTTAGTTTCCTAGATCATATGAATCTCCTAAAGAGACCTACATATGAATGATGTAACCTCCCAATTCTCAATCTATGTCAATTCTCAATCTATGTCAATTTGAAATGATACTCAACCTTGAAAAAGCACAATACACCTTGAAACAAAATACCATAAAAAAGGAAACACAATAATTTATTGCAAATTTGATTAGTCCTGGATGTCATTCTACTTCTTTCATCACATGACTAGAGTCATTATACCCAAATGTATATACTACACCAAACTTGGATGCCAGGACACTAAGACATAGACCAACTATGTATTGAAAATTTTCATGCCTATAAAATGTTTCTCCAACTTTTAATAACCACAATAACAACTTCCAAGAACCTCTCCATATTTATTTCATAGTTTCCCTATCTATTTGTGTCATGGGCTTTAATATGGCTCTACTTTGGCACATGTTGAATATTGCAAGTTCTGATATAGATAGATTAAAGTTGAATGAAATTTTTTTGGTTCTCTAAAGAACCAAGATGAAGCAAGAAAAATTATGAGATATTTCAATTAATTAAGCATTATAATCATTAGTATATATTTTAAAAAATAAGTAAAACAACCATGATATTTTGTAAGCCATTATGAAATCTTAATCACAAAATGTTTCTTCTATCTTCCAAGGTCTTGTGGATCCAAATTACATTTAGTAAGCACATGTAGAACAATAAAGGGATTTTCTAGTAGTGAAAACTTTTTCTAACTTGTACTTTCATAAGAATGCCAATCTTGTTGGTGAATAATTTTCAAATGAGCTTCACTTGAAAGAGGATTTTCATTCATTGGATGATATTGTATTGATGTAGACTACAATATGCCATTATTTTTTCTAGTGTCCATTCCAACTACATGCATCAATATTAAAATTGTAGTAGGTCATATATGAACTACTACGATAACAAGACATTAACAAGACACCATTTTAATGAGTGTCCAATAATATGTATAAAACAAATTCCATCCCATTAGTGAAAAAACAGTGAAAATACCAACCAACATTTTAGAGTGATTTTAAATCTATCAAAAAAGGTCATCTAGCTCCCAAATAAGAGGTAACTTCTAGTTTTTAGTCGACTTCACATCTTATATAATATGCACAAAGGGTGTTAAGATGAAATTAATCTAATCTAATAGTTATTAGAAAATTTACAAACCACTATTCTAATCATTGTAACAAAATTTATATGTTAGGCAAGATAATCTAATCATTGTTTGTTTCAACAATAGGATTTTCAACTACACATCCATTTCTAATAGTGTAGGTAGAAGTCATTTCCCTTTGAGGTCACTCAACATGTGAAATGAAAGATAATTGATGTACAACAAGTATTTCCACATCAATTGCATCAAATTTTGAAAGTACATAAGCTTAGAAAATGAAAAATATCATTTGAGTCAAAAATTTAAAAAACCAAAACCATAAAAATCATTGTTGTACATAAAACGATGATGAAATAATTCTTAAAATGAATCCAAACTATACAGATTTATAGATATCAGCATTATCAAGAATTAAAGGGACCTTATATCCACCCAAAGAGTTTTAATCTGATACATGAGCCCTCTCTTTAGGGCACACAAAGGAAAATATAGGTTAATGGGTTTCACTAGTTCTACCCCCACCCTTTATTTAAATAATATTATTTTGATAAATAAATAATTATAAATAAATAACAAATAAACAAACAACAAGTAAAATAGAATTTGTTTTATTTTTTTAATCAAAACAAAAAATTAATATTTTTATTTTAAAATTTATTAATTTCGAAATAAAAAAATTATTTGAACAAATTTATTAAACCTATAAAATGTCAATAATATTATTATTTTAAAAAATATGAAATATAAAATCAAAGGGCCAATCTTTATTCCTTACATACATAAGCTCTTCAATTTAGCAGTCAAGCAAGGATTCCTTAAACCTTGGATGCAAAGCCTCATTGTTCCTTTTTTTTTAAATGGGATAGAAACATTCCCTCTAATTATAGGACCATTTTGATTAGCCTGATTTTAGCCAATCTTTATGGAATTATTTTGGAAAAGAAGATTAGACTTTGGCTAGAAAATCATGGTAAAATAGCTAAACGCCAGGTCCTCTTTAAGATATATCATTCAACTGTGGACCATCTTGTTATCTTTAGGATCATTGTAGAGGAGTTATGCAACACTGAAACCAATATTTTTTGTTGTTTTGTTGACTTTAGAAAATCTTTTGACATGGTTCCTTGGAAAAACCTTTTGAATAGGTTGGAAGAGATAAAAGTGTCTCTCGAGTTGAGGGATGTTGCAATAAGGATGTATGAGAATGTTATTTCTAAGTTTAAAAACACTAAGGACTAGTCAAAAGACATTAATTGCAATATCGGAGTCAAACAAGGTTGTCCCTTGTCCCCTACCTTTTTTTGCATATACATTGAGAAGTTAGAACATTGCTTGGAAAAATCAGGTTGTGTCGGTCCTACTCTCACTGGTATATTCATCAATCTTATTCTTTATGTTGATGATATCATTCTTATGGCAAGGAGTCCCCATGATCTTGAAAACCAACTAAGAATCCTCAAGGATTTTTGCTCCAATATGGGTATGACTATTAATACCGATAAGACTGAGGTCGTGATTAATAAATCCAATAAGATCCCTTATGAGACCTTCGTATTTGACAACAATAACTTGGAGGAAATGACATCATACAAATATCTTGGAATTCATATTCACCACAAACTCAATTGGAATTATAACATTGAGAAAAGGACTATTGGGGGATGGAAAGATTATTATGGGCTTGAAAACAATTGTAAATCAATTGATCTTTGGAGTTGGGATAAGAATAAACTCCTCTTTGAGACTCTTGTTACACCTGTTATTATTTATGGATGTGATGTCCAGGGCTGTATTATCTCTCGTGAATCCTTGAGAAAGATAGAGAAAATACAAAAGAATTTTATAACCTATAATCTCAAAATTAAAGGAAATACTCCCTATCACATTCTCCTCTTAAGAACAAGCCTCTCCCCCATTGAGAGCATGGCTATGACTAGATACCTAATGTATAAGAACAAGTTAAGCAACATGGAAGACAAGAGGCTTCCTAAAATTACTTCAAAATCCAGTCATAACCACGGATGCCCAGTCTTGGCTAAACTATTGGGGAATCATGGAAGACACCATTTTACAGATTAAAGATACTATTAAAAAACCATCAAATCAAAATTTAAGGAGAAAATGTAGTGTGATAAAGATTTAGAGGAAAAAAAAAATTAAGGTATTATAAGGATGTAATCAACCCTGATGTAGAAGATCAAAATTATCTATCTTTTTTGCCAAGTGTAAAGAAAAAAATAAGCATTGCTAAGATAAGAACAAATTCTACCCATATTAGACCTCATTTTCAAAATATTTGTCACACTACCAACCTTTCTAACCTATTAACTCAACAAAAGTATGTGATTTTCGAAAACTTCTCTTAATGCTTTTCTAGCATAGAAACTAAATTCTAAAGAATCACAAACAATCACCTACCTTCTTAAGGTTCTATGGACTAATTTGATCTTAATAAACTTTAATCATCATCATCATAATATAAAATAAGTAACATATAAATAAAATATTAACAAATATTTTTATTTTAAAAATATTAAATTCAAAAATAATGCATCCACCTAAAAACGTATAGAAGAATAATTGTATACTTATAAAAAGTTAACTTATAATAAGGAAAAAAAAAGTTTGAAAATAACGTATCATCTCAAAAAATTATATATAGAGCAATTTAATTATAATTATAAAATGAATATAAACATTGGATTTAAAAAAAAAACAAAAAACATTATTAAAATATATTAATGTTTATTTTTTTAATCAAATACATATTTTTTTATTTCTAAAAGGTTGTTTTCAAAATTATTTATTAATATTTTTTTATTATTAAATTTTTTTGAATAAAAATGATAAAATTTTCTTTCCAATAAATAAATTATTTTAATAAATAGCTTTCTTTGTTATAAATTTTGTAAATTTTTAATTTGGAACCAACAACCTTTTACTAATATAAAAAACTTGTAGAACAATATCTAATTTAGTAAATTTAAAATTCATTAAGGAAAATGTAGATCTAAAAAATTGAACAAGCGAGCCATTTCAATTAGATAAAGAATTCTCTACATCTTTCAATATCTAATTTAATAAATTTAAAGTTCATCAACGAAAATGTAGATCTAAAACAATGAACAAGAGAGCCATTTCAATTAGATCAAGAATTCTCTACATCTTTCAAAATGGTATCAAATCTAAAACAAGGATAGCTGCAAGGCCGCAAGTCCCTGCTTCAGTTTGAGAGGACGGGGACTTTGCATTAGATCTATTAATTTATAACAGCTTAATATTTTGAGTATAGTTTTAGATGAAATAGACATCTGTTTTTTATGGTGATCAGTAATTTCTCATTAGCCTGGGAAAAGCTCATGAATTCTGCACCATTTTGTGGCGCAATATCCTTTTGTGACTGCAACTTTGCACAAGTTGCCCGAAACGTTTCCTGATTGTAAAAGTATCTTGGGAGCAAGCTTACTATTAGATAATAATGGTGAAATGTCATAGTTAGCAAATGGTTAAAACTGTATGCAAGATTTGTGTTGAAGTGGTTTTCAGATCCACTTATTTAGGAGACTGTTAGGGGCTATCCTAACCTATATAATTGTAAGCAATTTATCAAATTAATAGAATAGATTGTGTGAGCGTAGACTCACTTATGATGTGCCCTTGTGGCCTCACTGTTATTGAGATTAATTGATCTCTGTTTTGTAATTTGGTATCAGAGCTGTTGGAGAATCCATTGAGAGGAGCCACCTGCGTTGAAGTAATTGCGGGGTTAAAGGGTTGCGAGAGATCCAATGTTTGCCTGTAAGAGTGGAGGTGTACGGAGTAGAGGTGCGCCCAGATCTGCTTTCGTCAACACTACGTGAAGATTTCTATTGATAGCCAATCGTGGAGGGCGAACCTGAGTCATGTTTTCTTTATGTGTAGAAAAGCAAGCCCTTTCCACTCGTGCATGTGTGCAACAAGAAACTGTAGTCATTGGGTTGGGGAGACAAAATCTTGAGCGAGCACGAGGAGGAAGCGACATAGTTGATAAAGCAAGAGAGCACACTAGAGGAAAAGAGGAGTCCACCTAGATCATGCCATGGCCAATTATTTGTGCCTTGTGCAAGTGACAGGACTGGTGTATTATGTCCGATTGTACCTGTGTTTAATGCTAGTGCTGGATCGACACCCAAGGAGCACCATTCAGTTTCCAGAGCCTTGATCTAGAGGTTGAATCATTATTTTTTTGACTTGTGAAGGACCGATCTACGGGTTTGCTGCTACTGGTGATCCAGATTTATGTAGGAACACAATGAAATACATAAATACACATAAACGCAGAGATGCAGTGGAAATAAGACTTCATTTCATTAATAACAATTGACTGAAATATGCTTACAAATAGAATGGAAATAAACTAGCTAGGGCGTTGGTAGCTTATCTCTGAGAAGAGATGTGGTGGCTACTGGCCTTTGAACTGTGTTACAATGAGGCTCGAAGGCCTATTATTATTTAGAGACAATGGAAAACCCTAAACATCCAAAGACCTAACCCTAGGAGATGGAACGCCAAGACTGTGGGCCCGATTTGGGTAAGTTGGTACATCAACTTCCCGAGGACGTAACTTTGTCATACGATCTTCGTTTGACGCGTTCCATACCTCGTTAGAAATATCTATTCGAGGACTACAACTTTTGGGTGAGCAACATCCATCTACGATCCATGTTGCTCCCCTTTTTCCCAAAAAACATCGTTTAAGGCCTTAAAATGGCTCGAGAAGTTCAGGACTCAAAAAACTGCTAAAAATAGTAAACTGTGTGGAAACTGAAAAATTAAAAGAAGCAATGGTGGGGGTCCAAGTGGAATAGGTGGGTGGCCACCAATATACACCTGGATCATTCCTCCTCCCTTAGGAAGCGATGGTCCCCATTGCGTTGAGTTCCTCCATGAGATGAGGAAACTTCTGCTGAACTTGATCCCCGGTGAGCCACTTGCCTTGGTGAAGGAGTTGGCTTGCTTTGAAAACTCGATATAGAGGTATCCTTTGTTTTCGGGTGTGCTTGATCTGTGTATCCATGATCGGATCAGTTCTGGCTTGTTTCATGCAGTCTGGATTTAACTCTGTTGGTGTGAGTTGTTCTGCCATGTCGAATGTGTCTAGTAGAGGTGGAAAGTAGGGTCGAAGGCGGTACACATTGAACATTGGGTGCAGACCAAGGAATGGTGGAATGCTGAGCTCAAGGGAATTTTCCCCTACAGCCTTGGTGAGGGTGTACGACCCATATCAGAGTGGATGAAGCTTGCGGTGGGGTCCAGCGAGGCACTCCTTTTGCAAATACAACCACACTTTGTCGCCCACCTGGAAGTTGTGTGGCACCCGATGTTGATCATGTCACTTCTTGTACTTAGCATTGGCTCTGTCCAAGATGTCATGAACCTATTGGTGGATGTGTTGAATGTGCTCAATGAAGTTGTTTTCCTTGCCAGCCTTAGATTGGACATGAGTTGAATCTTTCTGAGTAGCCACAAATGGCATGGCTATGTCAATGGGACATAGTGGCTGGAATCCCAAGCCCACTTAAAAGGGGCTGTGGCTGGTTGAGCTATGGAGAGCCCGGTCGTAGCTGTGTTGTACATAGGGAAGGCTCTCATCCCACGTGCATGGATGCTTTGAATTGTACATGTGCAGAATGTGTATGATCATCCGATTGACAACCTTTGTCTGGCCATCAGTTTGCTGATGGAAAGCTGTAGACCTAGTGAGCTTGGTGTCCAGCATTGACCAGAGGCTGGACCAAAATGTACTAATGAACCTACTATCCCTATCTGAGATGATAGACTATGGGATCCCAAAGTGTACCCACACTCGTTCAAAGAAGAGTTTAACAGTGGCTTCTGCTGTGATATTCTTCTTGCAGGCCATCATAATGGACATCTTGGAGAATCGGTCGACGACCACAAAAATACAGTCATTGCCATGCTTAGTAGAAGGAAGGCTTGACATGTAATCCATAGAGATGGATTCCCAAGGTCAATTGGGGGTAGGAAGTGGAGTATAGAGGCCTTGCTTCTTGATGGTCAGTTTGATAATGGTGCAAGCAATGCAGGACTTGATGTACTTCCCGACATCTTGTCGAAGGTTTGGCCAATAGAAATACTTTTGCAGTACTGCCACGGTTTTCTCAACCCCAAAATGCCCAGCAACCCGACTGTAGTGTGCCTCCCAAATCATCTTGGCACGCTCACTTGAAGGAACACAAAGGTGTCCCAGGTGACAAAGAAGGCAATCCTAGAGGTGAAAATTGGGAACTTCTTACCCTCCAAGAGTGTATTGTATGTGTGGCCAAATTCTGGATCACTTGTGTAGAGATGCGGCCAATCGGAAGTCTCGCGCCCACAAGAGTTGAGCACAGTGGTTAGCGCCACAATGGGTGGTCGACTAAGGAAGTCTGCAACATTATTGGTGCTATCTTTTTTGTGCTTAATGTTCAAATGAAACTATTGCAGGTATGTGGACCACTTCTGATGGCGATCATTCTGCATCTTCCCTTGTGTCTATATGAACTGTAGGGGTTGGTGGTCTGTGTGGATGACCATTTCCTTTCCCAAAATGAAATTCTTCCATTGCCGACAAGCCTACACAATGGAATACATTTTTTTTCATAAGTGGGATACTTCTGGACTGTGTCGGAAAGTGTCTCACTATGATATGCCACCGGATGCCCATGTTGAGTAAGGAGTACCCCAATAGCATAGTCAGAGGCATTTGTCTCGATCTCAAATGGTTGTTGCAAGTCTGGTAATGTGAGCACTGGTGCAGAGCAGAGGCGATGCTTCAACTCCCCGAATGCCTTCTGTTGAGATTCAGACCANAGTGATATGAGAGAATCCCAACACAAACTTGCGGTAGAAAATGGCAAGACCTAAAAAGCTGCGGAGCTCTGTTAGGGTGGTTGGGGCTAGCCAATCCCGAATGACTTGGATCTTTGCTAGATCCACATGCACCCCCTGCTCATCAATAATGTATCCCAGATACTGTACTTGGGTCATGCCAAAAGTGCATTTCTCCAAATTGGCACAACACTTGTGTTGCCGCAGTGTTTGGAGGACTTGTCGAATGTGGTAGAGGTGCTCTCCCAAGTCTGGCTAAAGATCAGAATGTCATCCAAGTACACCACTACAAATGAGTTGGTGAATGGCCACAAGATGTCGTCCATTAGCCTCA
>JASDQU010735562.1:234244-264123 GCA_032191745.1 Picea mariana | reverse complement strand
AAAATATATTAATGTTTATTTTATTAATCAAATACATGTTTGAAAATAACGTATCATCTCAAAGATTATAGAGCAATTTAATTATAATTATAAAATGAATATAAACATTGGATTTAAAAAAATATATATTATTAAAATATATTAATGTTGTTTTTTTAATCAAATAAATAATTTTTAATTTCTAAAAAGTTGTTTTCAAAATTATTTATTAATATTTTTTTATTATTAAATTTGCGAATAGAAATGATAAAATTTTCTTTCCCATAAATAAATTATTTTAATAAATAGCTTTCTTTGTTATAAATTTTGTAAATTTTTAATTTGGAACGAACAACCTTTTACTAATATAAAAAACTTGTAGAACAATATCTAATTTAGTAAATTTAAAATTCATTAAGGAAAATGTAGATCTAAAAAATTTAACAAGGGAGCCATTTCAATTAGATAAAGAATTCTCTACATCTTTCAATATCTAATTTAATAAATTTAAAGTTCATCAACAAAAATTTAGATATAAAACAATGAACAAGAGAGCCATTTCAATTAGATCAAGAATTCTCTACATCTTTCAAAATGGTATCAAATCTAAAACAAGGGTAGTTGTAAGGCAGCAAGTCCTTGCTTCAGTTTGAGAGGACGGGGAGTTTGCATTAGATCTATTAATTTACAACAGGTTAATATTTTGAGTATAGTTTTAGATGAAGTAGACATCTGTTTTTTATGGTGTCCAGTAATTTCTCATTAGCCTGGGAAAAGCTCATGAATTTTGCACCATTTTGTGGTGCAATATCCTTTTGTGACTGCAACTTTGCACAAGCTGCCCGAGAAGTTTCCTGATTGTAAAAGTATCTTGGGAGCAAGATTACTATTAGATAATAATGGTGAAATGCCATAGTTAGCAAATGGTTAAAACTGTACGCAAGATTTGTGTTGAAGTGGTTTTCAGATCCACTTATTTAGGAAACTGTTAGGGGCTATCCTAGCCTATATAATTGTAAGCAATTTATCAAATTAATAGAATAGATTGTGTGAGTGTAGACTCACTTGTGATGTGCCCTTGTGGCCTCACTGTTATTGAGATTAATTGATCTTTTTTTTGTAATTTGGTATCAGAGCTGTTGGAGAATCCGTTGAGAGGAGCCACCTGCATTGAAGTAATTGCGGGGTGAAAGGGCTGCGGGAGATCCATTGTTTGCCTGTAAGAGTGGAGGCGTACGGAGTAGAGGTGTGCGCAGATCTGCTTACGTCAACACTGCGTGAAGATTTCTATTGATAGCCAATCGTGGAGGGCGAACCTGAGTCATGTTTTCTTTAATGTGTAGAAAAACAAGCCCTTTCCACTCCTGCATGTGTGCAACACGAAACTATAGTCTTTGGCTTGGGGAGACAAAATCTTGAGCGAGCATGAGGAGGAGGCGACATAGTTGATAAAGCAGGAGAGCACGCTGGAGGAAAAGAGGAGTCGACCTAGATCGTGCCATGGCCAATTATTCGTGCCTTGTGCAGAAGACATGACTGGTGTTTTATGGCCGATTGTACCTGTGTTTAATTCTAGTGCTGGATAGATGCCCAAGGAGCACCATTCAGTTTCCAAAGCCTTGATCTAGAGGCCAAATCATTATTTTTTTGACCTGTGAAGGGTCGATCCGTGGGTTTGCTGCTACTAGTGAATCGTTGGAGGTGTTGTTGGAGATTGTTGTTGTCCACACACCAGTTCGTTGCCCAGTTCGTTGATAGATCATTGCTATCGATGTCCGCTGCTGTCAAATCGATGCAGGCGTCTCCGTCTTGGGTTTGAGAGGCCGCACCATTTCCTCTGCTATTTCTTTTGGTGTTGCATTGGTAGCTACTGCAACTCTTGTTGATTCCAGTGTGTTGAGTTGCTATCGATGCCAGTGTGCAAGACTAAGGAGTCAGTTTTTATTTATTATCTTTATTTTGTTGAATCCGAGCAGAATAATTGAAGGGTACATTGACACATTGCATTTGAGGGTGATTTTGCAGTTGAAATCTATTGTGCATCCACTCAACCTTGTGAACTGGAACTGGAGCTAGTATACTTGCCATCCCTCAACCTTTCACTTATGCCATCAAAGTTGTTCCTGTAGAAGAGCACTTCCCTGTGAAAAGAGCATGGAGTGTGGAGTTTTAGACATGTATGATAGCCACCATTTATTTAATGAAGCAGATGCCAATTATTCTCTATCTACGTGGGGGAAATAACATTGTTGAATTGAAGGAGCCCGTGAGCCCTTGGACAGCGCTGGAACTGTGTGGAGAGAGCATTGTAAAAAATGGATTAGAGAAATTGTAATGGGTAAGCAAAGAAGAATTAAATAGCATCGGAGAGAGATGAAACACATGTGGAGGAAGAATCAACATGAAGAGCTATTACATTTTCCAGATTAGCATGATGTGTTTCTAACTGTAGAACCTGTGTTTGACGAGTAGAATGTTGAGCTAGATATGAATGAAGAATTTGATGAATTATATGAAATTGTGATGCCAAATTTGCCATTCTTCTCAGGTATAGATTATGAACCTTGGGCAATTGAAATAAAAAAATTGCTATGGTTTGTAGATTTACTGCATTATGATCAAGAAGATGGTGTCAATTTCTATGATAAGAGAAGAGGTGAAATAGAATTACAACTTAATATATCACCAGTGGATGAAAACATATTGTCTAGTATTTTGCTTGAATTTGGTGAAGTAAGTAGCTCAAAAATATTTTGGGATATTCTTGAAATGAGGAAGTGGAGCGAGGATGTTGAAGTTCATGAAGATATTGATGTTGATAACTTTGTATCTGAAATAGAGACTAAAAATGATAGCATTGAAATTGCAATGATTGATGATGAAAGTGTATTTGTAGCTGATAAAGACAAGTGTAAAACAACCCATGAGAATGAAAGTCTTATGGAAGAAAGTTTCTTTGAAACAAAGACATATGAAGTCAAATTTGATGAAAACTATTCATCTCATGAAGAGTGGTCAAATATATTGCATGAGAAACATCTTATTAATGGGCTATTGTTTGGTAAGAAGAGAAGTTCATTTGCATACACAAACCAAGTGAAAGACAACCTATTTGTAGTGATAGAGCATGGTAAAGAGGTTGAATACATGAAACAACCAGTTGTGACAGTAGTTGAAGCTGAAAATGAAGATTATTATGCAACATCAGAGGCAAGAAAGAAAGACGAAGAAAGGAAAACTCTCTTAGAGGAGCAAAATGAAAAGAACCAGTATGGTTCTTCCGATGATTTTTCATATGATTGTGACAATGTTTTTGAGTGTGCAGGTCTACAAGACAACAATTCATTTTCAGTAGTGTCTGATTACGAAGAAAACATGAAAGAAAATGAAGAAATTGATGAAGAAAATATTGAGTCAATTTATGATGAAAAGTCAATGGATATTGGAAAAGAAAATGCTGAAATTGAAGAAATTTTTATGAAGTGGAGCCTTGAAGAAATCAAATTCTATTATGAACTCATGTTGCAACAAATTGATGATCAAAAGCTCAATGGTGAAGAGCAAAAAATAGAGAATGATATGTGGCAACAATTCACATACAAACAATTTTTCGAAGAAAAAGTTGAAGAGGACAAGCATGGACAATCTGAAATAATTTTCAGATTGATGACAAACTCCAACAAGCAGATTACGCATAAGAAGCTGAAACATGGAATTTTCAGAAAAAGAGATAGACCTAAATTGAAAATGCATAGAGGCTTCAGAAACTGGAAAAGGAGGAAGAGAAAAACTCACTCACACATGGAGTTAAAACGAATTTTAAGGTTTTGATTGAATTGTCCTTTGTAATGTTTGTAAGCCCAGTTGAGACTAAGACCGGCAGGCATGTTATGCATTTTTATTGTATTAAATCCATTTCTCCATTAAGGGAGAGTGTTAGATAATAATGACGAAATGCCATAGTTAGCAAATGGTTAAAACTATATACAAGATTTGTGTTGAAGTGGTTTTCAGATCCACTTATTCACAATAATGTTAGGGGCTATCCTAGCCTATATAATTGTAAGCAATTTATCAAATTAATAGAATAGATTATGTGAGCGTAGACTCACTTGTGATGTGCCCTTGTGGCCTCACTGTTATTGAGATTAATTGATCTTTGTTTCGTAATTCTTACAACATGCATGTTTGGATCTTAAAGATTTTACGAGACAGTGCTGAGAAATGACAGGGAAACAGTCTTGAAATATTTATTAGAGTAAGAAGTTGCATGTTGGTATCCGTTCTATATATTTCTATGTCTCTCTCAATCAGTTGAGTCTATGTTTCTTTAAACTTAAGTTTTACATAAATTGGATTCAATTTATTTTTTTAAATAAACGTTTGAAACAGAAAATTATATGGTTCATTCAAGTATTTAATGAGTGGTCTCAAGTAGGGTTTGGCTTGGTTTAGTTTTAAACATCTAAATTTTCTTTCACTAAAAATAAATTCATTCCTTGACTGAGCCATTTAACTAAATCAATCTGTATTCAAGATATATGTAATGATAGTAATAAGAAGCATTGGCTCAATATAGCTTTGACAGCTTTCGAGGGTAGAAAATCTTGAGGTCATGAATTTGCATAAAAGATTAAAGCAACAAGCTAGCAGAGGCTACAACGAAAGACAGCCGTTGCAGCTGGGTCGGTCCATTGCCGGCATGTCTGAAACATTAAATGCCCTGAAGTTGAAAATATGATTGATTCATTGAATTTTGTATCCAAGTGTTTCAAAATTTAGTGTCTTGTGAAATTTGATTTTCTTAATATTATAATTTAAAATAAATTTAAAAGATATAATTTAAATAAACTAATTTTTCTATAAATGAAATGTTTTTATAATCACATTTTTTTTTATTTTTTTTTAAATATAATCAAATTTCAATTAATTTAAATATAATTAAACTTTTATTAAAATTTGTGTTAAAAATTTAAATAAATCAAAATCATCATAGATATCAAGAAAACTTTGATTTTGATATTGTTGAACTCCACTTCCATAGAAAAGTACTACTAGTGCAATGCTTTCTTGACCTAGATAGTTGGACTGCCCTCTATTGGTTGATTATATCGACCTCATCAAATTTAATCTAGCTTATCTAATAAATGTTTTGAGGTTAAATATTTGATTTTCCTTTTTCGTAGCATTGAATGTAGGCAACAATAGATAACTGCGATGAGAAAAAACACAAGAGCGTTGCAGGGGTAACCGGCATGAATGGAAGGACATTATGTCTCTTTTTCTAATCGTCTTCTTGAGAGGTTCAACTATTTTGGCTCTCTATGAAATTAGTGTGATATCATTTTATCCGTAAAAGGTGTTTGTATCCAAAAATTACTATTAGGGAAGTGCGCAGATGGCCTTGACAAAACAAATGTTGTTATTATTAGTCTCTATCGTAGGCATAGAGGGACTATAGCGATAGATAATTTGTTCACTATATATTAGTTTGTCCTTTGACCACAAATATTTGCATAATATGTATTGTTAGACCTGGGGAACTAAAAACATAGATTTTTATATAATAAAAAGTACGACATATGTACTGATCTGATTGGATAAGAGTTTGGAGGTATTATTGCCAGCTTTGCTATTCCCAATGTTTTATATGGTAACATATCCAAACTTTTTTATCGTATACAGTCTTTTTGAATCATATATTTTTCCTATGTATTGCTTGAAGGTGGATTAATGCTAGCATTAGTTCGAATGTTTGTCTTAGCATTTTCTGCTAGGTGACTATATCCGTAAGTTTTTATTCGTACTAAGCATATTGAAATGCTTAGATATCCAAGCTTTGTACTGATCGAGAAGTCCAAAGTTTATAACGTCCTTGCCGCATGTATTTGTATTGAAATGGATTGACACTTTTTTTGAGGTGCTTGAATATGCCTCATAGATTAAATGTTTACATGACGCGAGGTACTCCAACATGCCTGACAACTTAAGTGTTTGCATACCACGAGGTCCTTACACAGCCTGACAACCTTAAATGCTTATATAAATACGTTTCTCGAAGTACATTTTTCCTCAAAATTTTCCATGCAATGTTGTAGTGATTTTGCACAATATTGTTGTCCATTGCCAATTGAATAGGCATTATATATTTCATCATTCTTCTATCTTTGCAATGCAATTTCATAATCGTTGAAGCTACATACATTGTTTACTGGTTCGGTGAGTCTTTCTTCTTCGCTGGTTCATCGGTTGCTGCTTGTTGTTGTTTGGTTCACAATTCAACCCGCGTTTCTTCCTTTCATTGTTTCGAAGTAAGTTTCCATGCCATAGTTTCATTTTCTGATCCTTGTTTGTTGTTTAATGTTTCCAGTTTGGAAGTAAGAATCTTTTCTTATTTCTACTAGCATGCTCGTCATATGTTTTTGGTTCTTTTTCTGTGTTGGTTGTAGTTTCGTAATTGTTCGAGATACATCTATTGTTTACTGGTTCGATGGTTGTTTCTTGTTCACTGGTTTGTTGGTTCATGGGTTGTTGGTTCCGTTTGTTTGGCTTGGGTTTACGCTTTGGGGCTGTGGGGATGCACTTGGGCATGTTCGTGCTTTTCTGTTGGTTTGGTGCTTGTTGTTTTCTTTTATTTGATTCAACTTTGCAGGGTTGGGGTCCTCCGCTGGTAGTTGGAGCTGTTTTTTTTTTTTTTTTGGAATATTATTGTTTTTTGGCCGCTTTATGGTGTTCAACCCCTGCACCCACGAGTCAACATGAAGTTGTGTTATTTTCCCTATTTGGCAAGGTCGATATCTGTTCTGTTGTGATATTTTGTTGGTGCTTCAGTGTTGGTATGAAAGAAAATAGTTGCATGAAAAATACTTCGAGAAGTACATCTGCAATTGCAATATCCATTGTTTTTTTGTTAAAATAAAGCATATGTAGGCTGCGTTTATAAACCATATGTGGTCAAATGTGCCCATATGACAATACATGCTCTTTTTTCTTTACACAGACTGGTGTTCCCACAATACAATCTGTCTTGTACTTGAGATATGATATGTACAACAAAGATTCTGCAAAATTATATTTCCATGTCTGGAAGCATATCTGGTTAGTTTGCCATGGAAAACCAAAATCTTGTATTGTGGGCACACCAGTCTATGTAGAGGATAAAGAACATGTATTTCCATCGGTGGAAGCATAATTGGATACTTTGCCATGGATAACCATAAATCGTTTGGCTACGTCCATGCAATTTCGTAATATTTTGTGGCTTGTAATATATTTTGGGCGGGAAAAAGAAACTAACCTAATATATTTTGTGGCTTGTAATATATTTCATATTGCATTGTTTTGTATTTCATTTATTATTTGTATATGTGTTCACCTAGTTTATTGTATATTCATTACATGCATTCCTTCATACTAACCTACTTCATGTCCATTGTGTTTTCACTGCATTCCTACACTTAAAAAAAAAAAATGGCTGGAGAGGACGATGAACTCTTTGGCGGAAATGTAGCTGAGGAATTACAGAAGTGGATACCTATGATCTTATTTCATATTCCATTGTTCATTTTTTCATTTATTGTCTAAATATTTCGTGTGCTTGTTCTGTTGCTTTGCACCTTTTTTATTTTTATTTTTTTCCCATTCTTTTCTTCCTTCAAACATAATATATTCTGCATATTCTGCTTGTTGTTACATTGGAATAATTAGACAATGTTTCTCTTTCTTTTACATGTATTTGTTCATACTAACTTGCCTTCATGTCCATTGCATATTCAATGTTGGTACCTTGGAAGAAACATGTTGGTTGGATAGGAAGATGAATTGTTCTATGAAACAATAGAGGGTTCTATGGTACAATCTTTTAGAAGGTATATCAATTGTGCTGGTAAATTAAATATACAAACCAAGTGGAGGCATATAATATTATACTTCAAAACAATGGCTTGGAAACAATGGCCCTTTCTTCCCTCCCTATTTCTATTTTTTCCATTTTCTATTATCCCTTTTGTTTTCTAATTGATCTGCTTAGTGGTCTTTCCAAAAATGACTTGGTGTGTCGGTTGGCGGACTAACGATTTCACATCTATGGTCGTGCTTCTGTATTATTCCCTACTTACCCACTTTTTCAATTGTGGGTGCCGAGCTGGCAGGTTCAAAATTTCTCTCCTGGCTTCTGGGGGTCCACAATATACAGATTGGCCATGGTGCCCCACCCTCATGCCCTGTTTATTGTTACACATTTTTCTAGTTAAAAAAATCATATGCATACAATTTTACGCTTATTTAGTCCTTTTGATGGACAATATACAATGCATATTCTTGTTTAGTCCTAATGTTCATTTGCACATGCTTACATCAAAAAAAGTTGGACTAGTGACATGGCCATGAGCAGTTAGTTATCCCAAACATTAGCAGACAGACAAGGCCAAAGGTAAATATGCATATGCTATGCTCTTAGTATGTTTACCATAAAAATATACTCAGCTATGTATTCATCTATGGCATGGTGAATATGTTGATGTCATTTGCAATGCATGGTTTGCAATTCACAAGAAATATCAACAAGTACAAGTGAGACGTTGAACATAGCGCATGTTCCATAGAATAAGAGGCATGGTTGTAAAACTGTGGCTCCATAGTTCATCGAAGCTATGTGTGTACTTGTAGATTTATGCCAGTGAAAGAATAATACAAAAAAAAAAGTGCACAGTACCATTCACTTTAGTTTTCCTGTTCAAACATTATCACCAGGTCCAGAGTTGTAACACCCAAAGTACTATTAATAGAGGGCTTGAACAACCACCGAACTGGACAAGTGTTCGTCGGGGACATAATGGTTGTCTATAAAACCTACTTGAACAAGGAAAACAAACTAGGTCCATTATGCGTGCTGACATGACAAACAAGGAGGCCATGATGACAGTGACACTGAGTATTCCTACGCAGCTTGTCCAGAAACATGAAGAAAAGATATTGTCGGGTAATGGGATATCCATTACAAATTTTAATATATTTCCCAAAACAATATATGACCGTGGTGATTTTGATCAGATTATTTTGCTCAATGAAACAAGTATTGTGGAAAAAATTCATGTTGTTTGTTCAGAATATCATTTCATCCCGGACATGACTATCAGCCAGCTTGCACAGAGTACTGATATTTATCCAATCAGAACCATTGGCACAGTTGTCACACTGGTGAGAAAACTTGGTTCGCAACACATTATCCATATAAAATATGGAGAGTCGAACAACGACAAGGCAATGGTACTGCTTTCCATATCCTGTTTTTTCCTTTACTTTCGCATGTGCATGTATCTTGGGTAATTTACACAAATATTGTATTGTTCCATGTTGCAGCTGCAATTGTTTGATACCTATTCAAATTTGTTTTCGTCAATGGAGCAACAATTACATAGAGGGAAAATTCCACTTATGCTCTTCAAAAATATAACAAAGAAAAGGGATGTTAGAGAAAGGATCTTTCAGACAACCCAGGAAACATTTGTAACAAAGTTACGAGGATATATAGTACAGGATCTGAAGAAACTAGCTATCTCTACAACTATTGTGCATATAAATCCACAAAATCGTCTCCACTTTGCTTATACAAATAACCTTCACCAAATTTATGTGGCCTGTTTTATTTATTTATTTATTTTTAAGGGGGGGGTGTAGTTGTGTATTATATTGTTCGATGGATTAATTCTTATGCTCGGGTTCCCAGGTTGAAGGCATTTTAGTTGCATCGAATGCATACTCGACCCCCTTTGAACCTGTATGTGTGAAATGAAACTCTCCTACTTCTTCCTCCGCTTTGATAAGTGATGATACGAATGATTTTCTGTGATGTGGTGAAAAATGTCCATATATATATGGGCATTGCCTCAACGTTTCCATCTAAACCATGGGCAACACAACCGTGCATTGTACAGTTAGGTGGCCTCTGTTACAAAATGTGCTTCCTAAGTTGGCAAAATTGTCATATGAAACATATCTACATAAAAAGGCAAGTAGTGTATACATGTTGCGTGATTTTAGGATAGACAACAAATTTACCTTAAATGAGAACAATGCAATTTTTCATATCAGTTGAAGAAGGGGAAAAAAATATCAAACTTTGGTAGGAAACGAAAATACCTCATGTGTCTCTATAATATTTCTTCAACATCCAGATCAATGTTCATCGGACTCGACTACTTGGGATTGCATGCGCATAAATTTGTTCAGTTCAAAAATGGGAAGCATGGAAACAAACCCCATATATGCCATGGCCCCGGTTTTTTCTACTTGGTACATATATCAGATGTAAAAAAAAATGAATGCCACAATGTCTTTTCTTTGTATATCAAATTGTTTGATGTAAAGGCTGATGCGTCCTGCTCTATGGAACCTTGTGGGAACTTGCTTGCGACCTGTTTGGAGTTTAATTGGTTCTTGGTTGTATGCTTCGTCTGTCAATTTTTATATCGTGGAAATCTGAGTGTTTTTTGGAGGAAAAAGAACAATAGAATTGCAATTTTTTAGCCATCTAGCCCGCAAATCCACCTAATAATTTCTATGGCGTTGTGATGCAAAAGTAGTATGTGGCTTGTTTTAGCATTTTTCCTTGATCAATGAACTTGGTAAAATTAATCTCCTTGAATAATTTGAAATCAACGAATGTATATTGTGCGAATTCCAATTGTGCTATCATATCAACAAGAGGACCTTAAAATTCAAATTGGTCGTTGTTATGCTTGCGGTGATAGAATTTTAAAAAAACTTTGTTTTTTCCTTCATTTCTTTTAAAATAAACGATTTAATATCTTTTGATAATTTTATGTAATTAAATTGTACAATATCAATATTTAATATTAATAATTTAGTATTTGAAAATAATGTTTTTAGATAATGTTAGATAGGATGACCATCCATAAACAATCACAATCTTGAGCCCACCAGTCCTGGAGTTCATCTGTCAATTTGTATGTTGTGGAACTCTGAGTGTTGTTTGGAGGACATGGGACAATAGAAGTGCAATGTTGATCTAGACAGCCTGCAAGTCCACCTATCAATTTGTATATCGAGGAACTCTAGTTGCTATTTATAGGACACAGAACAATAGAGGATGAATTTTGAGCCCGCCAACCCAAGAACCTGCAATCCAAAAAGTGGCTAAGTATGGAATGAAAGATCCGTACATGCTCTATAAAATCTCATGTCCATACTTTATAAAAGTACATATTTGGTATGTATTGCTTGTTTCTCGAAAAATTTCTAGGTGTGGAATTTGGCGGATGCACGTGTTCAGATTTCCACTTACTTTTATATCAGCAGAACAACCGACAGCTTCCCTGTTTCAAATTGTACAAACATTTTTGTCTAATTAAATTGTACAAACTTTTTTGTCTAATTAAATTGTACAATATCAATATTTAATATTAATAATTTAGTATTGAAAATAATTTTTTTAGATAATGTTAGATAGTTGATATGAATTACCATATGTAAACAATGGCAGTCTTGATCCCACTAGCCTTCGAGTCTATCTGTCAATTTGTATATTGCGGAACTCTGAGTGTTGTTTGGAGGACACAAAACAATAGAAGTGCAATGTTGAGCCAGCCAGTCCGCAGGTCCGCTTGTCAATTTGTATATCACGGAATTCTGGGTGCTATTTGTAGGGTATAGAACAATAATGACCCAATTTTGAGCCCACCATCCTGACAACCTGTGATCCAGGAAGTGGCCAAGTATGGAATGCGGTATCCGTACATGCTCTATAAAATCTCATGTCCATACTTTATAGTACATATTTAGTATGTACTACTCATTTTTCGGAAAATTCCTTGGTACGGAAATTGGCGGATTCACGTCTTCAGATTTCACTTACTTTTATATCACCACCCCGACCGACCACTTCCCCATTTCATATTGTACAAAAAAATTTCCTCGTGGTTTTTCAGAATAAGCGAGTTACCGGATCGACGGGTTCAATATTGATAATTTAAGTAATTAAATTGTGCGATATCAATATTTTAGTATTTGAAAATCATGTTTTTTTATAATGTTAGATAGTTGATAGGGATGCCCATCCGTAAACAATGGAAATCTTGAGCTCGCCAGTCCTAGAGTATGTCTTTCAATTTGTCTATCGTGGAAGTCTGACTACTGCTTGGAGGACACGAAACAATAGAAGTGCAATGTTGACCCAGACAACCCACAAGCCTTCTTGTCAATTTTCATATCGCAGTACTCTGGGTGTTGTTTGGAGGGCACAGAACAATAGAGGCCCAATTTTGAGCCCACCAGCCCAGAACCCGCGATCCAAAAAGTGGCTAAGTATGGAATGAGGGATCCGTACATGCTCTATAAAATCTCATGTCCATAGTTTATAAAAGTACATATTTAGTATGTATTGCTTGTTTCCTCCGAATGTTGTTTGGAAGACATGGAACAATAGAAGTACAATGTTGAGCCAGACAGTCCGCAAGTTTTCCTATCAATTTGTATATCGCGGAACTTTGGGTGCTATTTGTAGGATACAGAGCAATAGAGGCCCAATTTTGAGCCCACCAGACCGAGAACCCACAATACAAAAGGTGGCCAAGTATGGAGTGCAGGATACGTACACGCTCTATAAAAATCTCATGTCCATACTTTATAAGACTACATACTTAGTATCTATTGCTCGTTTTTCAGAAAATTTCTAGGTGCAGAAGTTGGCGTATTCACATCTTCAGATTTCACTTACTTTTATATCACTAGCCCAACCGACCGCTTCCCCATTTCATATTGTAATAAATGAATATAAATTGGCCCAAGTCCAATTGTGCTATCACATCAACACAAGGCCCTTAAAATTCAAATATCCCGCAAGCCCGCTTGTCAATTTGTATATCGTGGAACTCTGGGTATGATTTGTAGGCCACGGAACAACAGAGGCCCTATTTTGATCCCACCAGCCCGAGAACCTGCGATCGAAAAAGTGGCTAAGTATGGAATGAGGGATCCATACATGCTCTATAAAATCTCATGCCCATACTTTATAAAAGTACATATTTAGTATGTACTATTGGTTTCTTGGGAAAACTTCTAGGTGTGGAACTTGACGGATACAAGTGTTCATATTTCCACCCACTTTTATATCACTAGCCTGACTGACCTCTTCCCCGTTTCATATTATACAAAAATTTTGGAACGCAAGTTTCTGAATAGGCGGGTTTTTCTTTTAAATAAGATATTTATCATACTTTAATAATTTTATGTAATTAAATTGTACAATATCGATATTTAATATTAATACTTTAGTATTGAAAATAATGTTTTTAGGTAGTGTTAGATAGTTGATAGGGATCACCATCTGTAAACAATCACAATCTTGATCCCGCTAGCCCTAGAGTTCATCTGTCAATTTGTATATGGCAGCAGTTTGAGTGGTGTTTGAAGGACACAGAAAAATAGAAATGCAATGTTGAGCTAGCCAGCCCGCAAGTTTGCCTATCAATTTGTATATCGCGGAACTCTTGGGTGTTATTTGTAGGACACAAAACAATAGAGGCCCAATTTTGAGCCCGTCAGCCCGAGAACCCGCGATCCAGAAAGTGGCTAAGTATGGAATGTGGGATCAGTACATTCTCTAAAAAATATCATGTCCATACTTTCTAGAAGTACATATTATGTATTACTCATTTTTTTCGAAAAATTTCTTGGTGCGGAAGCTGGCGGAATCACGTCTTCAAGTTTCACTTACTTTTATATCACCAGCCCGATCAACCGCTTCTCTGTTTCATATTGTACAAACCTTTTTGTCTAATTAAATGTACAATATCAATATTTAATATTAATAATTGATTATTGAAAATAATATTTTTAGATAATGTTAAATAGTTGATAGGGATTACCATCCATAAAAAATCGCAATCTTAAGGCCACCAACCCTGGAGTTCGTCTGTCAATTTGTATGTCATGGAACTTCGAGTGTTGTTTGCATGACATGAAATAATAGGAGTGCAATGTTTACCCTGCTAGCCCACAGGTCCCCTTGTCAATTTGTATATCGTGGAATTCTAGGTGCTATTAGTAGGCCATAGAACAATAGAGGCCCACTTTTGATCCCGCCAACCCAAGAACTTGCGATCCAAAAAGTGGCTAAGTATGGAATGCAGGATATGTACATGCTCTATAAAATATCATGTTCATACTCTATAGTACATATTTAGTGTGTATTACTCATTTTTCAGAAAATTTCTAGGTGCGGAAGTTAGCGGATTCATGTCTTCATATTTCACTTACTTTTGTATCACCAGCCTGATCGACGGATTTTCTGTTTAATATTGTACAAAAATTTTGGCTCGCGGTTTTTTGAATAGACAAGTTACTGGATAGGTGGGTTCAATATTGTGTTTCCATTGTTTCGTCGCCTGCAAACAACACCCTGACTTCCGCGACCTCCAAATTAGCAAACAAATTGAAATAAAAGAATATATACTATGCGAAGTTTAATGGAACAATCATATGAACAAGAGGACAATAAAATTCATATTTTTCGTTGTTATACTTGTGGTGAAGCTAACAGTACATAAACTTTACTTAAACATCCAAAAAATGATTGTCTTGTAACTTTTCGATGCTTCTCTTATACAAACAGATCCTGGAAACTATAAACATCACTCATTGTACCTATTTCTTGATTGAATAACTTGTTAACATGTTTAATACACTCCATAGTTACTGTTAAGACCAATTCCTGCTTCCGAAAATTGCCATCCGCATTCTCTTTTCTCTCTGCTTTCTCTTTCTTTACTTACTCATTTTTTTGGAAAATGTCTAGGTGCGGGATTTTCTGCCCTGGGTATATCTTTTGCCCCTTTTTTTTTAACCCGTCCAACCACTTTCCATTCTTGGGAATTTCTTGGAATCTGTTTCGCAGGTTGGCGGGTGCATGAAATTTAAAATGCTTCGTGGCAATTCGCCATCACCACTACCTTCATACTTATTTCCAGATATGCAATAATTACGCTTTAATGTAAGTAGTTCATCCTGTAGGAACCGTTAAGATTGTCATTAATGTCCGAAAGGCCGGAGAAGATTTGTCATTACTACGAATTAAACCAAGATTTGTAGAGAAGTGTGCTATCCTTTCCAAGTATTCATTTCAAACATGATGCAATCGGTTTTTGTGCGCTGGTGGGTTGGGGCCTTTAAGAAATATATAATTCTTCATCTCTCTTCGCTATCATCGTGACCTTCACACTTTTTTCTAAATATGAAATTAGTGAACTTTAATGGTAACAACTCATTCCACACGAACCCTGGAGATTGTCATTGATTGACCAAGTGCTCGAGGAGATATTCCATTGATACACATAAAACCATAATTTGTGGAGGGTTATATTATCCCTCACCAATTTTCATTTCAAACATCATTTGGAGAAAATGAAAACTCTCATTAACTTGTGGCAGCAGTTATATCCATTTATAGTAAACACATTCGGGCATAATGGCCAAAGGTTCCACTATTCCAGGGCATATTCTTACTACTCATCTCCCTCCGCCCAGGAGCAAAAAAGGAGATGGTCCCTTGGTACACCGAGAGATATATTTCAAGTCAAAGAATTCCAAGGCAAGACTGCCTGCTCTGAGAACCTGCCCAGTTGCATTGATGGCTGGCACAAAGGTTGATGTCACGGATTTCGAGCTGGAAGAAGATGATCTGATGGGAGATGATATGACAATCGATGATGGCAATGCAAATACTGTTCCCACTCCTACACCCAAATTGAAATAAACCACAATGGGCAGAACTTCCCGACTCAGCGATGGCAGTCTTGAAAACACCAAAAGGAGTTTCAAAAAAGAAACCAACGTTGAACACAATAGACACTTTGTAGCTCGAAAGTAGGAATTCTAGAGGTCTAAATTAGTTCATTATGGGCAGAAGAGTTTCACTATAAATAAATGATATGTTGATGTTCCTAGAGATATATTTCAAGCCAAAAAATTATTCAGTTGCGGGACTACTGTCATGTTCTCTGGATATACAACTAACATCTTTGGGAATCAGATCTATAACTCTCATTGCTACAAGGCATAGTTCTACTAGTCATCTCCTTCCACCCAGAATGGACTAATTTGGGCCTCTGAAATTCCACGTGCAACTTGTGTCCCTGAAGTTTTTTCGACTGTGCAGAGGCGGTTTCTAGTTGTGTACTAACTTTCAGTTAAGGGCTATTCAATTTTTCCTGCAGCATTTTTCATCTTCTTCGCCACAGGAAGCTTTTGAAAACTATCAATTTTACCACATGATGATTCATCGAGGAGAAAACTACAAGGATCTTACATACTGCAGATCACGTGCCTGTGTTTGTGGCAGATACGTTCAATGTTTTGGCCCAAAGAATTGGGTCCAATTTCTAGGGAAAGATGTACAATACTCAATGTTTTTTTTGTTTTTTTAAATGGATTTTCTATTAAAACCATTTTCCTTGGAGTCTTCATTGCTGCATCTTTTCTGGATTTAACGCATGTTCTCATTGGCATGCTTCAGTGGTCTTGTAGTTATTCGATATTTTGTTTACTTAGGTTATTTTTTCTAATATGGAACATGTAACAATTATATGCCAATGTACTGTGTCAATCCACCAAGCTTTTATGCAAACAAAAAATGATTTACACACAGTTTTAAACCAACATTCAATTCTATTCGTAATGCAGATACAACATAGAAATACCAATGTACAATGTTGTAGCAAAATCGTCATTCTTATTTCCAAACAGACAGTTATTAAGTTTTAATGCTAACAACCAATAATGCAATAAGTTTAATACTTAATTTAATATGTTACAGTCATGGAAGAATGTATCAAGAACACACTTACACCCACACCCTCTAATAAAATATAATCTTCAACAAAGCATTTGCTGACAATTAGTAGAAAATGAAGTTTAATACTTAAGTTAATATGTTACAGTCATGGAATAATGTATCAAGAACATACTTACACGCACAAGTTGCAATAAAATCTAATCTTCAACAAAGAATTTGCTGACAATTAGTAGAAAGTGATGATTTTGCAACAATGGGGCTTCTTTCAAACCAATTCGTGCTTACGAAAACTACCCTTTGCCTTTCTATTTTCCCACTCTTTTATCCCCGGTGGTTTCTCTTCCTAGTTACTTAATCATTTTTTTTGCCGAAAATGCCTTGTTGGGCGGCATGGAAGATTCACGCATTTTCGTCGAACGCTTCCCCTTTCTCTAAATTGGTCCTCTATTGTTATGTGTGCTACAAGTAGCACCCAAAGTTCCATGATATACAAATTGACAGGCGGACTTGTGTGTTGGCTAGCTCAACATTATACTTCTGTTTTTTCGTGACCTCCAAACAACATTCAGAGCTCCGCGATATACAAATTGACACATGGGGTCCAGGCCTGGTGGGCTCAAGATTGTCATTGTTTACGGATGAAAAAGTTATAAAATGATCCATACCACATTTGCATCACATAAGCTATATTAAAGGGAAAAGCACTTCCTCTATAGTTCTGTGTCCTACAAACAACACCCAGAGTTCGGCACTATACAAATTGGCAGCCGCACTTGCGGGATAGCTAGCTAAAAAAATGACTTGGAGTTCCGCGATATACAAATTGATAGACGAAGCATACAACCCAAAACAAAGTAAACTCACAAATCGTATTCCTAGTCATTGTTTTCTGTGCCCGCCACCTTTGCACTTCTTTCCAAGTATATATCTTGGCAGGAAAATGGGATATCTATTACAGATGTGAATATATTGGCCCTTCCTTTCCATCTTCTATAATTAGCCAAATATCTGTTTCTCTTTTCCATGAACTTTATCTTTCTCCTCACTTATTCCTTTTTTCGAAAATGTCTGGTTATGCACGTGGGCAAACTGGCGGGTCCTCATGTCTTCTGTGGAACTATTGTCACCCCATTTTGAAGCTCGTTTGTCTTCTTTCTATACTTCGCCATCTCTTCGAATTTCTTTCCCAGATCGTCGGTTTGGCAGGTCCAAGAAATATTTGATAAATGTTTTGAGGATAAGTATTTGATTTCCATTTTTGCAGCATTATATGTAGACAACAAGAGTGTTGCAGGGGTCACTGACATGAAGGAAGGACATTATGTGTCATGTTCTAATAGCCATGAGAATGGACCACAATTGCAGCCTCATAATGAACGAATGATATGGGCTCCAATTTTTCTTGAGAGGTTCAACTATTTTGGCTCTATGAAATTAGTGTGATATCATTTTATCCTTAAAGGGTGCTTGTATCCAAAAATTAATATTATCCAGGTGCGCAGATGGCCTTGAGAAAGCAATTGTTGTTATTAACAATGCGATTTTTTCTTTTTCTTAGCCTTTAAATGTTTTCTGAATATATTGATATCGAAGACTTTAGGATTGATTCCATCATACTGGGATAGGAATTCAATGTACATGGAAAGCATACTCCTGGCGGATGCGACTTCTCTGGCAACATATGACGGAAATTCCATCCCCGATAGATTATGATCTTGAAGTTCTTGGGAAAGGTAAGCGATTCTTTAATAGATTATGAATTGAAGGAAGATTTATATAGAAACCTTTGCTAAGCCAATCAATAAGGGAGAACCAGAAACATCACAGTCAGGAGCAGGAGAAGTAGAAGTTTACTACCTCATTGACTCATCCATTCGAAATTGAAATCAAGAACCTTATCAATCCCCCTCTAGCACCAATTGTTTCTATTGATGCATCCCTACCAATTCTAGAAGCATTCGCTAAAGAAGAGGATTCATTCATTGATATAGAAGATGTTCAATAAAGGGGTTGATATATTCAGCAAGCAGAATCCTATATAAAGAGCTTCCCCTTTATTTAAAATAAAATAAGTCTAAAGACTTCTGGTCCAACCTGACTTACCCCATTCTTAGCTTGTTCTTTGGCATTGGCATTGGTGTGTGGAGGATCAAGAATTGACGATATACAACTCACTTCGAGTGTACATAGAGTGGATTGACCCGTAATCATGTTACTTCAACAAACAAAATGTGTGATCGGGTCACTTCCATTACTGTTAAGGTTGAACCTAAATTTTAGGAAGATAGGTAGAAACCATGCTATAATAGATAGACTATAGCCTAAAGTGGGATTCCTACTCCACTAACCCAGGTAAACTTATATACTTCAAGGAGAGATTATGTAATCACTATTAAGTCAAGATTTCCTATACAATCTTTCTAATCAATACTCTAGTCAAAAGGACATCTCAATCATTGCCTCCATCCATCCCTTGAATATCCATTTAATGCAGGTTATCACTCACCTGATTCTCGTTGAATGTGGATTCTCCCTCGAAGACTCAACCAACTAGCTATTCCAACCACCCCATCCAATCAACAATTCCAACAAGAGTCGTACCAGCCAACCTAAGAGCTAGCAAGTGAGTATCGACACCTACTTTTGGTTCTGAGGATGCTCACCTTAGTCTCATAGGAAATATATAATCAATCAAGAGGAAGTTGAAGGCCAGGGGAAAGGAAATAAGGTTATGCCATAATTATGAAGATTATGCAGGGAAAATAGGGTTTCAGGGTTGGTCAAGCTTATTTTTTTCCTTTTTGTTGTAGTATGGGACAATTTCTTGTACCATCCCAAAAATATATGGTTCAGGCTCTCCCTAAAGCTACAATATTCGGTGTCAATCAAGAAGGCCCACCTCTCCTCAACAAATGGAATCTCTCTCCAAAAATACGTTGGAACTCCCAAATCCCTCTAGGATCACATGTAGATGTTGAGATGTATTTGGAAATTTGATACTACCTGCAAGAATGCAAGAAGAGAAGAAGAGAAAATGAGGTAAGTAGGGTGTAAATTTTTTCTTTAATGGCCAAGAAATTTAATGTCAATCCATAATTACATATTGAAAGAAATATATTTCACTTTCTTTCTTTATATACCTTATAGCTGGTACGATTGATTTCCTATATTTCTAGCTCACAATTAGTTTGAAGCAAAGTACCTCCCTATCTTGTTGGTTGGCAGTGCATTTGAACGCTGGCAGTGAGTTTGAAGCAAAATTCTTTCCTCTCCCCATTCTTTCTTTGGGTATGGGAAATTTATTTCTCCTCCCCATTCTTTGTTTGGTCTTTCCTTGGGTATGGGATTGCAACGATGCTACTAGATGCCTCCAACCTTCCTCCAACCTTTAGCTTTAGATTTTGGCATCTTCTTGGTGATAGTCACTCCTTCGACTTGCATTATCTGCATTCTCTCTCCTATACATATTGCAAGTAGAAGGCGGGCATAAGGACGATGAATATTGCACATATTGCAGGTGGAAGGTTGACATCTTGTAGGTAGATGGTGGACACATATTGTAGGTGGAAGGTCGGATAATCTAATAGACAATGAAAGCACTAGTGTTTAGGTGTAATCAACGTATAGTGCTGACAAACCAAATGCAAGTAACTAACCAAGTGGAAGTGGAGGGAAGTTTGTAAGTGAAGGGCAGTTGGCAACTTACCAAAGACACCAAAGCCACCGCAACAAAGGGTTATGGACTATAAGTTGTATGTCTCCAAACATTAAAGATTTAATGTTGTAAATTAATGTTAACTTGAAAGTTAACATTAATTCACTTTTCTTCTTTCATATCCTATTTATTAAATTTCAACCCCCTCATTTCCTAAATTTGAAGTGTCTTTGCCTCGATATGAGGCCAAATAAAGCCTCAAAGTTAAAACTTAAGACAAAAGATAAATACTAGTTCGAAAATTGTATGGAATTATTAAAACTTGGGTTAAAATACTTAGTTTGTGTGCATTGCTAATTGAGGAATGAAAAACCCATTACTAAGTGCAAGGACTAATACTAAAATAATATACGAAATCATGTACTTTTGTTATTATTAGGATGACACTTAAAAGTTATTAGGATAAAAGTCAAAAGTAATTTGTTATGTGGATAAAAGTCAAAAGTTAAAAACGAATTATGGGACAAAAAGTTAAAAACCACTAAATCCAAAATGTTACCAAATCTAAAGTAGTAGATTGAACTAATAATATTTATATTTATTGATAAATGTTATTAAGGAATAAAATCCCAAATCCGATGTTATGTTTATTAATAAATGTTATTAAGGGATAAAAGTCCAAATCCGATAATTCCAAAATGTACCAAAATTGATAAAGTTATTATATTGTGGACAAGGTGGATACATTGGTGCTTAACCAAAACGTGGACAAGGTGGCCGCATTCGTTGATGTCAGCGAATAAGGACCCGGTGGCCCGATCACCAGCCACGACGGCCTCATCACCAATTTTTTTCGCATTGCTTGAGGGACCCGGTGGCCCGATCTCCAGCCACGACGACCAAGTTCTTTCTAAGCAAACTGATCGATCCATGAGTTCCCTTGGGGTTCTGCTTGCTCGATCTCTGTCAATACTAGAGTTTAAAGCTCTGTTGTTTCACAATAATTGTTTATCAGTCTTCAGAAGCAAAGTGAAGTCAGATATGCCATGAGATTTATCAAAATCCTTGTGTGTATATATATAAGTTATGGATGTCGATTATTTGATTGTAAGTATCTACATGAAGGTAACGTGTAAAGAAAAGCCATGCACATATATTCTTCTCATCTGGACACTGGTGACACATAGTGTTATTATATGCGTCTAGATTTTTCAAGAAAAAAAGGCATGACAATTTCATTATGGATAGTCTTCTTGTGGCATAGAGTATTATCATTGTGTCTAGATTTTACAAGGAGAACCGTTGTAAGTATTTCTCTATCGTGGAAATTCATGTGATAGTATGTTGAGATGCCTGTCGAAGGGCCATCTGCCTGCGTGCTCTCCATCAAGAAACTAGATCTTTATATTCTCCCCTTCAAAGTCATCGATCTCATGAAAATCAATGGAAACTACATCGACCCACGAATGGAAGGTGGAAGCCACTGCAGACCTAATGTCATTGCTGGACAGGATGTCATACTTAGCGAGGTTGAAGAAGGTGTCGGTCAGATATTAAATAATGTTTCCAAGTCCAAGAAGCCCCTCAGTCATATATTAAAGAGTGTCTACAGTTCCAAGAAGCCTTCAATACAAATAATCATTTATAATTAAAAATTAAAATTAAATTAGTTTTGAAAATTATTGAAATAAATTAAGAAAGGTGAGAAAAGGATTTTCATAAACATATTTACTTTAAAAAGTAATGAAAACTATGAGACAATAATAAAAACAATTCTTACACTATTTAAATAATGAGTTAGAATTTGAAACTGAATTTGTTGAGAATGATTTAGATGTAATAAAAATGGAGTATGATGTATAATGAGAATGGATTCCATCATTTCCAACCTAAATATGTATGCCCTTTTCATAGGGGGTAAGTGAGGGGGTTTGAACTCAGAACTTCATGGAACATAACACTTCATATCAAGACATTTTAGAATTGAGCTCCCTTCGAGGGGGAAACACATCTATTTAAAATCAATATCAAGATGTGATATATTTTTTTATAAGATAATATTATTGACTGTGGGAACATATCAAATTGATAATTTGCAATAGTGTCTCCAATTGAGGAGTTTCTCTCACATCGTCCAATTAATATTTCTCCCCTAGGATGGTTTGTGAAGTATTGTACACATCAAAAGTCTGACAATTATGAAGTTCACATTGAAGGGAAACCAAGTGAAGTGACAACATCCTCCTTCATTAAAGAGATACAACATTCTGCCTCCTAGAAAAACTACGTCAACAAATAGTATAGTAGTTGTAGAATCCTTGATGAGAGCCTGCATTGATCCAACAAACAATACAATAGTTGTAGAATCCTTGATGAGAGTATGCATTAATTCAATGTAGTGTAAGAATTTTCATTTTAGTAAAGCAGATCAATGTAACCTACAAATTCAGAATTAAGTGGGATGACAGGAAAACTATATATGATCTATTTAATTGACTAATTAGTTACTTACTTGTAGAGATGATAATTGACTATGTAGCATGGTTGAGTAGCATGGTTGAGGTTAGCCCTTTCCCAAGGAATATCCCTTGCCCCCAACATTGATTATTAAAACTTTGTTATACATTAAACCGACCCAATAGTTTATAACTAGGCCCAATTATATCCCCATGATTGCTTCATTAAAAATAAGATTAAATGTGGGGATGGCACATGCTACGCATGTAATTGCAGATTCTTTGGACCCTGCTTTCACTTATGTATTCATATACACACGTTCATGAGTTTCATCGTGCCAACAAATTAATTATTAACACCATGTGTTTTATTTCTTAATTATGTTAGTGACTCCATTAAATTTGAACGAAAAGAATTTAACCACATTATCTTCAGCCATAGCCTGCTCAATAAAGAATGATTAATGCAAAGGAAATCAAGTTAATAAGCGAGTGAGATGAGATTGAGGTACTTACCCTTGGAGCACTTCTTTGCTCTCATATAAATTTCATGTTAGCATCTTGACATGGACTCTTCGTCTCCTCGTCTGCTATTCTATAATATTCCCCTCCACTCACTACTTGAGATCAAACAAATGTAATTTCCTAGTAATTGAGGTCATAAAATTGAAATTTTTTAGAGTTAAAGTAGATGAAATATGGTCACCCAAAACACAATTATATTTATATATATAGGAAGCAAATAGACTGACAATAGTACTAACATTATTTAGAGATTTCTGTAATTTTTTAGGTCCATTTCCTTGTCATTGCATAACCCTGTGTTATTATTTTTTTACCCTTATACCAATAAGGGCCAAAATCACCATAAACCTAGAAGAGTGAATAGGAATAAATAACACCATTGCATAGGGGAAGACCCAGGGTTCAACACTTCAACAATGCACCAACAAAACCCTAACTACCAACCCTTTCGGTAACACCTGCAAAGTAGATGAAGTCTTACCCGAGGTAGAGGCAGAGGGGGTTGCAGGACTCAAGTGTCTGCAACCTAATTGGGACACAGATCTGTGATTACAATACTTCACAGAGCACTTAACAATTAACATTCATTAGCATTTAACCCTTATTAACATCGCAGGTAAAACCCTAATTATAGAACAATGCAGTATTCAACAAGATCTAACACACCCAAGCACTTAGCACATAGAAATATAGAATATCTAGAATTCATTCACATTAATAAAGACTAAGCTACTATATCATATGCATCTCACATACATAAAGATGATAAAACTAAGCATAAATCACATCAATCACACAAAGCAACCATAAGACAAGATATACGTGGTTCACCCCCAGCGTGGGGATACGTCCGCCAACTCTTCGTCTTCTTTATTATCTTTTGTCAATCTCCTTACATGCATAGAGCCTCAAATCCAACTCGGCATAGGACAGGACCCCGAGCTTGGCACATCACAGAGCCTTTCTTACAATCCCCTACACTTAGCCTTGTAAGTTATCAATATACAATATGCATAGAGCTAACTCAGTCACATAGATCCAAACGCTTATATCACTTGCACTTAGCACAATACAACAGTTAGCACCACATACCTCTTAGATCTAGTATCTTTCTTACATCGCCTAGATATCTATTTATACATTACAAAAGGGGCCTCGACATGGGTAAGACCCATGGGCCGACATCCCATACCCGTTACATAAACCCTAAACCCAAAAATCCCACAAAAGGGGGAGAGATCTCGTGATCTCTGCTTCGTCTAGCGCTTCTTCTTCGACCAACCTGTCGAAGTCTCAAAATTGGTCAAACATGACCATCGTTTCCACGAAACCTAGTCAAGGGCCAACAAGCCCCCAACACTCACCTGTGACTCATCCCGAGTCACTCTGATCTGGGAAAATCTGCCTCGAAGGCCTCGAGCTGCCTCGACCCGTTGCTTCGCCAGAGCCTCTTGCTCCACGAACTCTTGAATAACTTTCTCAGTCACTGGTTCTTCCAAGCGTTGTTCTGTCATGGTGAGTACTTGTTCTAGTTGTGCACCTTGTCCTTCAATCTCCTCAAAAAGTGTGCAATATTCATCTTGCACTGGATGGAGCCTCTGGGTCACTTCCATGAATTTACTTTAGATGGCATGGACCTGTTGTTGAATGATGCATTGTTCCTGGGACCTTTTCATCCTCTAAACCAGTCACAATATCTTCAACTGTGATTGCACTGTTGTTGCCTATTGCTTTGCTTCCTAGAGTCGTGACTCCAATTTCCTTAGTTCAAGGTCCTCTGCAAGGTGCTCATAGGTTTGCGCACTTCGACTGCTGAGTTTCTTTCATTTCAAGGCCAATGCCTTGATTCTCTCAACTGCACTATAAACAATTTATTCTCTCTGATCTCGCACTTCCTGTGGACTGCTTCATACAGCTTGTAGTTTCGGTTCTGTTATTCATGCTTGAAGTTGTTGAATGGCTTCAGCAAGTTCCCCACCTGGCTCTCGATTGTTTCTTGTTCCATCTGTGGTAGGCTCATCACAGAGCAAAGTGCTTTGGTGACTGCTTCGCTATTTTAAAAATGATTTGCCCAAATTCTATAGGATAAAATTATTTTACCTTAAAAATCGCCAAAATTTTATAAAAACTATATAAAACTCTTAGAAATTTGAATATTTTTACAAAAATATTGCCAATCATTTATAGTTGGCATATGAAGGATTAGTAAGATTTGCCAAGGTTTATATATTTTAAAATAAATTTCCATCCTTAAAATCATCCCTCACGACAATGATAAGGTCGATGTCATCCACCGTGAACACAGTGTGGAATGGAGGTTCATTGGCTTTTGACTTCTTCCACGATAAAGGTTTAGTCGGGGAACCCTTTCTTTTCTTGGATGTTTCTGTCTCTGTCAGGGGATCTTTAGGCAGTGTTCCTTCACACTGTTTTTGCTTGTCTTCTTCCCCTTCATCCTCTTCTTTGTCTACTTCGTCACCTCCTCCCCCTTCAGGTGAATCTGGTGTAGTTTCCTTTGATGCGTTGCTCAATTCTTGTACCTCTTCCTTCTTTTTCTTCTTGCTGTTGTTGGGTGCATCATATTCTTCGCGAGTGACTACAAGACTTTCGATGAGGTTGGGGTTGGACAGTTCTGTCTGTTTGACAGGTATGAGGAATTCTGCAGGCCATTCCTTTGTTATTTCCTCCATATCTTCCTCGGTGAGTTTGTAATAGGACTGGAGCTTTTCTTTGTGTTTGTCTCTGTGCGCAGTGATATAGATGAAGTGTATGTCTGCGTAGAACTTTACGAATGGCCTGGACCTATGAAGTGTGTTCGACGTCATGCGAGGGAAGGATTCAATGGCCCTCTTCAGTTGTAGATAATAGGTGTGGAACCCCGCATTTGACTGCCATTACTTCTCCATATCACTCGAATACCATAGCGTAGTGAACTTCGCAGCTAGTGGTTTGGACGACTCAATTTCAGGGAAGGTCGCTCCTTTAGGAGTCTCCCAAGCAATTAAGGAAATGAGAATCAACAACCAACTGAAATGGAACTCATAGGCTTGATCATAGGCCTGATATAACTGGTTAACGAGGTAACTGGCCAAGTTCATTTGCATTCCTTCAACGCATTTTCCTGCGAGGTCGATGACAAACCCCGTGACCCGTGTTGGCCTATTCTTCCTAACGAGCTTACCACTGATCAACTGGAAAGCTAGGTGCACTAAGCCATTCTAGATGGAGGCTTCCTTATAGACCTGCTTCCCCTTCTCCACATCGCCATAGGTGTCTTTTATTATCTGTGTCAGAGCGCAATCTACAGCCTTCCCTGGGTAAAAGTCATGTGGGTCTGATCCTTGCATGCTCAATCCAGTGATCCGAAAAATCAACATCAGATCTACTGTGATGCACCTGTCCAACCATAGGTAACCGCCATGGAAGCACAACAGTAGGATTTTAACACATGCATTAACCTCCTAATGTCTGCCGAAGTGTGGTAACTTCATTACATTGAGGACGGTCAATCTTGCGATGTCCATGGTCAATGGCTGGGGTATTATCTTCAACTTTTTCCTCGTTTTCGTGGTCAAATACTTGTGTGGTGTGAGCATTCTGTAGTTTTTACGATATCATGAGTTGAACTCACTGATCTTAAGCATTAGAATCCTCTCCAATTGTATTCCTACTGTGCGTATCCCCTTCGGGAGGTACACGATGATCACTGTGTAGTCGAAGTCCCTCGGGACACTTTCATGACTCATCGCGCCAGCTAGAGGTGGGATGTAGTTAGGCAGGATTGATGGGATGATCTTCGCATTCACCAAGTCATCGCGATGCTTGGTTCGTTTCTTTGTAGCAGTTTGGGAGGGACCAGATCGACGTGCAGTCGATGGGGATGTTTTCACTCCTCTTGTCGATGAAGCTTGTTCTCCTGTGACATGACCTTCTCAGCCATGAGGTCTATGAGAATCTCTTCGACAGATTTCTCTACTGCGCTAAATTCACCCGACATACATGCTCGAGATCTGATATCTCGAGTCGGTGAACAAATAATCAAGGTAGCAGAACGGATGGCGAAGCCCCAATAAGCATTGCATGAAAGAAACTAGTTCTCTGTAGGCTCGGATAATCACGATTGGAAAAAGTGTCCACGGTAAGACATTTGAAGGATTAAATAGATAACATCATAACAGATTCTTCCAACGGGTAGGAACACCTCAATCAATGCAATTCCATCTATTATGGTGCAGCCCCAACAGTCCAATGGTGAACGTTCTGACAATAACTATGTTTTTAACCATTTTGAAGCGTTGTTCTAACGGTCAGGACGCCTCCAACGGTCATATTGTTCCACCGTGGCGAACTGTTAATCTGCGCTACTTTGCTATTCCGACGAGGTTCAAGTTCTACAAGCCTTCCTTCTACAAAGTCCTCTCTGGAACCTCTTGCAATTTTTCTAGCTTTGCTTTCTTCTTACTAAGTTTTCTAGCTTTCTTTCCTGTAATCTGCATCTCTGGATTCCTCTTTTCATTATTGTTGTTATCTTTTCTTAGCATAGGAACTTCGCACTGTTGAGGATCTTTCACAAGGTTCGAGGGTAATACTTCTTCTCTTACTGCTTCTAGAGTAGATTCTCTACTCTCATGCATGGATAAGTTATCTAAGTCTTCTTGCGTTCTTTCAACTTCGATAACTAGGTCTCTAGCCCTCAGTTGCTTCGACTTGTCCTTGTTCTTCTAGTAAGCACGTTATTCTCCTAGCCATGAAATCCTTTAATTCTTTCTTTTTCTATTCTAGAGCTTCCTCTTCTTTTTTCCTTCGGATCTGATCTTTCTCAACAGAGGTCTTTCCTAACAAAAGTGCAAAGGGAGCGTTGTTCTCAACAAAATTAATGACCTCGAATTCTTCTTCTTTCGATCTTCTGTGGATGGATTCCTCTTTCCATTATTGTTCTTATCTTTTCTAAGCATAGTAACTTCGCACCATAAACCTAGAAGAGCGAATGGGAAGAAAATGAGCTGAGGTAGAAATGAGGTAGAAATGTAGGTTGAGCAAAACTTGGCTTTCCACTGAGACGGAAATAGTTCAAAACCCACGGGGTGCATACTAAAACTTCAAGATTACAAAACAGTGCAATCCTATGGCTTATTGCAGGAATTTGGTCCCACATACTACTTGGGCAATAAAAACATGATTCCAGGTGTGAATGCTTACCATGCTTAATTCCTAATGTATATGAGACTGAGAAGCTTACCCATTAGTGTATAAGTAAACATGCGACTATGCGTTTTGAAAGCGTACCTCTTCTAAGAGTAGAGCGGCTGATTGAGCCTCTTCCGACCTGCATTCCATGAAATGTCCAAATTCTTCATATAAAGGAAGATGATGGACAATTATAATTGAAATATTTTATTAATATGGAAAAATCATGGCAGGGTTTCGTAAAACAACTAAAATACCTAGCGTGCTCTCTCAACACTTGATCATTAACCTCGAATTCATCTTCCCTACTGGCATTTTCACCAGATACCCGCGAAAACCCAGAATCGTTGTTACCGCCGGAGATGCTTAACAAAACAAGGCGCCTTGTGTACTCAAACCACACACAGCATGTGCAATACACACTGCAAATCAAACCCTACAATCCAAACCCTAAGAGGCGTCCGAGGGTTCTCACTCGCACTCAAACTCAAAACTATGACGACAATGCAAACAAAGACGAGATTCCACAAGAAGTCAAGAACCACCAGCGGCCTCGACTACACCCAATCCGTCTGTTGTTCCTCCAATTCATCAGTTGTGGCTTCCCGCACCAGCCTGGACGACTCCCTAAATATCCTCCTGTCGCTAACCCGTCGCAGAAAGCGCGCATCCCCACGGATGCTAGCCCGCCTCGACAAGTTATTGTTGTTGATTCCGCTGGCGTCCGGGGGATTCGAACCATCACCATTCGAAAGCAAGGGAGTCGTGAATACTGTAAAATTTTGTGTCGAATGTGAAGGTCTTAAACTTCCTCCTCTGTCCATGACAACAACTTTCACCCAAATTTTGTACAAGAAAACCAAAATTCAGCTCGGGACTTCAAGATCTTTGCACATTCACCCACAAATTTCTTCCTGAAATACCCTTTCTACACGGAATTTAAAGCTTTGCAGTTATATTTTCGAAGTTATCATCGTCGTAACCTTGACTTCTACGGTAGTGTGGCATCGTATGCTCCATTTTTACACTACTCTACACATCAGAGAGCTACATCTTTTTCATGGAAGGATAAATTTTGTAGCAGGCCAGGGGATTTCAGGTGGTTTAATACATCAATCAATCATGGAACGATACTTCTTAATTTAAAAACACAAACTTGTAAGTGGCCTTTAATTATACAGAACGTGCTGTCGGAATCCGATATGTTAGGCGCGGACGCGGTACAATGCTCATTGCAAAGCGCGTTGGAGGGTGTAGGTTGTAGGTC
>JASDQU010735562.1:198571-212483 GCA_032191745.1 Picea mariana | reverse complement strand
ACGACCCCGACCATCAACCCCACTATCGGGCAACATTACTATGCGGAATAACACTTATATAGTATGCATTTAAATGAAGTTAAATGACTTAACATAGTAAACATATAATTACTGCTAACATACAAAATTAATGGAATTAACAGTAAATATCATTGCAACAGAATACATGATAATATTGGAAGCATCACATACATGCATTTTAATTGAAATTAAACACATGCATATACTTATCTTTGAAATTGTTGTAACTCCACCAACTACATGCAGAACTTCCACAAACCTCCCATCCTTAGACCTCATTTCTCATCATGCTCAGCAGTGGGTCACCCCCAAGATGGGGCTAAGATCCACCCAAGGCAAGGGAATCCTAGACTAGGCTAAGGTTACAGGAAAACTGCACAGAGAAATCAGAAGGATTCTCTCCAGGAGCCATCTTACACCCACTACTCATGGACTCTCATTCCCCACATCCATGTTCCACCCAGGAGTATACACATTCACAAGCATAGTGCATCGATGCTTCACCTCCCCCTTTAGGTCTCGACAACAGGTAGGATAAGTAATTCTCAGAGATTTGTAGCTGGTGTTGGAATCTCTTTGGGAGAAAACCACTTCCCAGCAGACTCTCTCACTTGGAGAGAGTTTCTCACAGGCCTGACAACCTACCTCTTCTACCACGGTCCTAACAACCTAGTTCTTGAACCAACTTTAGCCCAATTCCCTCAATGTGAGGACAACAACAACAACTGGTCAATTCCACTCAGGAAACACAAAAGGCAGAAACCAAAAGAAATTTTAGGTATGGACTCGAGTCTGCAAGAGCGGATAGGATGGGATCATAGGACACATAGGTGACATGGCTCAATTCACGATTTTGCTGCTAGTTTTTAGGGTTCGTGACAAGGAATCCATGCAAAGGTCGAACATAGACTCAATGGTTCAGACACAGAGTGTATCGACCCGTGAAGAAAATATCACAGGCCTCGGGTTTCAAACTTGCATGAGGCATATAGATATCAGACAAAATTCATTGTTTCAGACAGTCCACATCAGAATGGAGGATGAGCCCCAAACTCATTTGACACTTCATCTTTTAACCACATGCGCCCAGGTCGACACTTGTCTTCCTAGAGCTGCATGCGTTCCCTTTTGCACATGTTGGAGCTGCATGCTTTCCTCTCCTAGGACTTAGGATAAAAATATGTTTGTCACCTAGCTTTAAAATAATAATAAAATATTATTCTCAAGGACTTAAGCCCCCTAATATTAGCCCCTATTTCCAACCTTTCAGCCCCTTTTCCCTTACCCACCCTGTGGAAACTTAGTGCCCCATTTCTCTTTCTTCGTGGTCAGTCTACACGCAGCAATGTTTAGTCTTTATTAATGTTCTGCACATTACATATACAAAAACAGGCTCCTGACCTTTAACACTTAGGCTCTCTGACCTAATAAACACATAAGCCTACCAACTTATCAATACTCGACTCACCAACCTACAAAACATGATTACAATTCATAAACATGATTACAATTCATAATATAATTGCGGCACTACCGAGGGATATTACAATCCCCTCCCCTTATTTTTTCACTATCCTTAGTGCAACTCTTTACACAACATTAGCAAGATTTTCAAAATCTTAAAAAAGATGTGGGTATTCTGCCCGCATAGCATCCTCATGCTCCAATGTCGCGTCCTTGGGACTGTATCAGGTCCACTAGACCTTTACAAGCCCTATGGCTCGATTCCAAAGATGTTTGCTTTTCTGATCCAATATGTGCACAAGATGCACTTGCAGGACACCTTCTTGCTCCACCTGAATCACATTCCAATCGATTACATGATTATCATCAGGTATATATTTTTTAATCAATGAAATATGAAACACATTATGTACAGTCATGGATGCAAGTAATGCAATCATATATGCAACTGGGCCAATCCTTTCTAGGATTTCAAATGGCCCACAAAATGTAGTTTCCAACTTAGAACAGTTTCCCAGCTTCAGGGAACTTCTATTGACTTTTACTTTCAAGAAAACATGGTCACCCACTTTAAACTCTCTATGGGTTCTGTTCTTATCAGCATAATTTTTCTTCCTGTCTTGGGCAGCTTTCAAATTCTGCTTAACTTTTAGCATTTGTTCTTCCATTTCCTTGAGAAACTATGGCCCAATTACTTCCCTATTAGATGGATTATCCCATCTTACTAGAGTATTACACTTTCTGCGATAAAGTGATTCAAATGGACTCATCTTCAACGATTCTTGATACCCATTATTGTAGGCGAATTCTACCAAGTGTAGGTAGTCTTCCCATTTTGATGGTTTTCCATCACATACATCCTCAGTATGTCTTCTATTACTCGATTCACCCGCTCTGTTTGCCCATCCGACTCAGGATGATAGGCTTTACTGAATTTCAAATTCGTTATGAACCCCTTGAATAACCCTTTCCAAAATTTGGAGGTGAATTTTGGGTCTCGGTCAGACAAAATTGTCTTGGGAATACCATGAAATCATGTTATTTCCCTCATAAAAATATCAACAACGTTAGTTGCTTTGTGAGTAGTATTTAATGGAATAAAATGGGAAGCTTTCGTAATCTTGTCCACCACCACCATGATTTAATCATGTTGCTTGTCTGTTCTGGGAAATCCTATGATGAAATCCATTGTCACCACTTCCCACTTCCACTCAGGAATGGGTAAAAGATGCAACAATCTTGTTGGGTTCTTGTGTTTATCTTTAACCTTTTGGCACTCCATACATCTGGTGATGTATTCTGCAATCTCTTTCTTTATACCTGGCCAAAAGTAATGGCTCTTGATTGTTTCCATAGTTTTTTGATATCCAGGGTGCCCAACATAAGGTACGTTATGCATTTCATGAAAAATCATAAGTTTCAAGTCCTGGACATTAGGTACATAAATTTTTTTCTTGTACAGAAGTATTCAATCATCCCTTAATTTATAATTTTCCACTTTCTGTGGCATCTTACCTTGTTGCAGCTTTGCTACCAAATCTTTGTACTGCAAATATGTATTTGCAGCTTCCAAAATTATGCCTTTAATATCAGTTCGGTACATGTTAATGGTTGTAGCATGTAATTAATGCACTCTCCTACTAAGTGCATCAACCACTTTGTTCTCTTTTCCTTTGATATGCTTGATATCAAAGTCATACTCACAGAGAAACTCCAACCACCTACTCTGCCTAGAATTCAAGGTTAGTTGATCAAACAAATACTTCAGACCATTATGGTATGTCCTTACTTTGAACCTCCTTCCCATGAGGTAATGCCTCAATTTATTTAGAGCATGTATTATCGCTGCCAACTCCAAATCATGAGTTTCATAGTTCCTTTCGTGCTCTTTCAACTTTCTAGATTCATAAAAATTGTGAATCCATTCTGATTGAGGACTCCTCCTAGTTCTTCTTTGCATGCATCTGTACACACTACAAAGTCTTCATTCAGATCTGCAATCCTCAGGATTGGAGCACTGGTTAACAACTACTTTAATTGTTGAAAGTTTTTCTCACATTCTTCTTTCCACTAAAACTTCTTCTCCTTTTTTTGCAAGGAAGTGATAGGGTGAGCTATCCTCAAAAGCCCTGCGATAAACCTTCTGTAATAACCATCTAGACCCATAAAGGATATGACTTCTGTCACATTCTTTGGCGCTGACCATTCTCTGATGGCCTCAATCTTCTAAGGATCTACAACTATCCCATCTTTTGAAATAATATGCCCCAAGTAATGTATCTTCTCCTGATAAAACGAGCATTTGCTCAATTTGGCATACAACTGGTGCTCTCTTAGCACTTGTAGCACCATCCTCATATGATGTTCATGCTCTTCCTCTGACTTGGAATACACTAGGATGTCATCTAAAAATACTATGACAAACTTGTCTAGATAGTCCCTGAATACACCATTCATTAGGCACATTAAAACAATGGGTGTGTTCGATAGCCCAAATGACACCACTCTGAACTTATAATTACCATACCTTGTTCTAAAGGCGGTCTTGCTGATGTCTTCATCCTTTATCCTTACCTGGTCATATCCCGACCTAACATCTATCTTTGAAAATATCTTCGCATCCTTCAATTGATCGAAGAGGTCATCAATCCTCGGCATAGGATATTTGTTCTTTACAGTTACTTTGTTCAATTGTCTAAAATCGATACACAATCTCAATGTCCCATCCTTTTTCTTCATGAACAGGATCAGGGCACCACAAGGTGACACACTTGGGAATATATACCCCTTCTTCAGAAGCTATTAAAGTTGCAATTGCAGTTCCTTCATCTTTGGCATACTCATTCTATAAGGATATTTTGACACTAGAGTTGCTCTAGGCATCAAGTTTACAGAAAATTCAATATCTCTCTTTGGGGTAATCCGAGTACCTCATGGAATACATATTCAAACTCTTTTATCACCGCATGATCTTCAATATTTGAGATCTCATCCTTAGATTCTTCCTCCACATGGGCTACAAATAATTGACAGCCTTTCCTGTAGCACTTCTTCTGCTGCATTGTTGAGATTTCTCTGGTAGAAACAACTCTAGGAATTCCTTGGACTGTTTTCCAATTTCCTTCCTCATCCAGGAAAGTGAATGCCTTGTTACAATAGTCCAAGATGGTATGGTGTTGGTCCAACCAGTCCATCCCAATTAGACAATCATAAGAACCTAAAGGCAGAATGTTCAATTCATCCTTTGTGCTCAGTCCATTCATGTCCACAGGATAGGACTTAACCAATTCAATGACTTTTCTCTTGGTTCCTATAGCCAGCTACACTAACAAATACTTTTCATGTTTTATTTTCGAAAAATGCCAAATTTCCACCACTCTAGGATCTATATAACTATGGCTAGCCCATGAATCAAATAAAATAGTAAATGGTTGATTGTTAATCATACCTTCCAGTTCAATCATGTGTGACTGATATTCATCTTGCTTGTTGTCCACGGTTGCGTAGATCCTTGGCATTCTACTGCCCATGTCTTCCACTGTTTCATCTTGATGAACATTATGGACAACTCTCACTTTTCCATTTTTATTGGGAAAATCTTTGTACTTTTGGTTCCCCTGACAACCCCAACACTGAATGGGTGTCTTCCTTGGCCTTTGTTCCACTATGTCAACCATTCTCGACTCTCTAAATGATGGTTGTCCTTGAGGAATGTTTCTGAAAAATGGTGGTTTAGTTCCCTTCTTCCTCTGATCCATCTAGAATTTATTCTTGTCATCCCAAGCTTTCTGAAAAGTAGGATTTTCTCTTTGTTTCTCATATAAGCATTTTTCTCTTCTTATCATTTCTTCCATAGTCTTATGGTCATCATACTGGATCTTGTCACCGATGGAAGGTGGCATTCCATTCAGATACCTATGAATATTGACAGTCTCATCTTTGATGAATGGAACATACTTCAACAATTCCAAAAATCTTCGCTCGTATTCATCAATGGTCATGCTGCCCAGCTTAAGTTCAAAGAACTCTTTCATATTTCTGTCATAATATCTTTTAGTCAAGTATTTCTTCTCAAAATACCTCTTGAATTCTCTCCAAGTGATATATTTCTCTCTAATGTGATGTACCTGCACAAGTTGATCCCACCACATGGATGCCTTTCCTTTCAGTTGATACATTGCAATTCTTCCTTCTGTAGGAGAGGAATAATTCCGTGGATGGAAATATTTCCTTATGCTAAGCAACCATGTTTCGCATGCTCATCTTTCTGGTGTTCTCCACCAGAAGTAGGAGGTTTAATATTGTTCATTTCTCCCTTCAGTTCATCCACTCCATATCTCCTGTGATTTTTTGTAGGAGATGGGCTTGAACTATTGTGTTCCCTCCTCTTAGAGAGACCTTGAGAGTGATTATGGTGTCTACCAACACTCCTTCATCTTCTTCCCTCAGAAGCCTGGTGAATCCTTGTTTTGCTCGATTCTCTCTCCTTGTCCAACTTCTTTCCTAGTCTTTCCATACTCTACATCAAGTTTAAGTTTAATTTTCCTTGTTGATCCCTGGCTTTCATGAGATTTTTGTTATCATTTTGGTGAGCCTAGGCGTATTTTTGTAATCGTTCAATGATTTTCATCATATGCTCTTCCTTATCTATGTCTTCTCCATGTCCATTGGAGTTCGATCCTTCTGCTCGCAAATGGACATCCATTCCTTTTTCTTCATCCTCGGAAGTGGAAGCAGTCTGTGCCTCTTCCATTTCTTTTACACTTAGTGGAAATTCTATTTGGTTCTAACACTTGTTGAACTTTTGCATCACAATCTGCAGACAATCGAAATTTTCCAGGCCATTATTCCTTAACAAATCCCACAACGTTTACAAACAAATTTGATTCAAGAAAACATTCAGTTTTCATGAATTTTTCGAGATCTACTTCGCTCTGTAGTAAACTCATGCCTTAGCCCTTTTCTCTAAGTTCCCCAACCCACGCGACCATGGGTCATGACCATGTGCTAGATCTCAAGTTTCTCTATTCGAGACTTCAACTTTCGGAAAACTCCAATCATATCACATCAGTTACTCGGAGTTCCAAATTACTGAACTCACAAGGTAGGTGGATCAACCATCCACCATACATAACATACGACGACGGACATACACAAGGGAATTTCTGTCATTGAAGCCTTCAGGACTTCGGAAGCTTCGGGAGTTCAGAGTTTTGGGTTTCAAAGGTTCGGGAGTTTGGTCTTGGAATCTCCCACACTCGCTTCACTCCCAAATCCTGACTTTTGAACTTCTGAACTTTCTAGCCTCGAGGCCCACAACACAGCTATCACCAACCATAATGATAACACATGGTGCACTTAAGAAGGTCCACGTTAGCCCAGGCGATGCCATCCGGCCCACTGCATCTACTTTTTCCTTTGGGACCCATTGCCATGTGGCAAACATACAATGTGTCCACGTCCATCCAAGTGGCATCAGTATGACCCAGTACTTCGATCCTTCGAGACATTTTAATTTCAGGCTTCGGGAGTTTGTGGGTCAGCAGATCCCACTTCACCCGATAGCCAAACTCCCAAAATTACAATCTCCTCTTCTGCTTGATCCAACAGTCAATCTCTTTTTCCCAGATATACGATGTATATCTTCTCACGATTTTGGAGTTTCAGGTTTCCGAGTTTTGTGTCTCAGCGCACCCTGTTTCTCCCGATTGTTGAACTCCGAAAGTATTCCAAGATAACCTTCCTGTGCCTTCTTAGGATTTGACAGTCATAAATAACTCTCCTTTTTCCCTAATAGATCCTACGGCTCTCAACACCCCAAGTGTTGAGATCTCTCTCTCTCTCTCTCTGGTCAAACACCACATCGACTACAGTTTTATTCTACGCTACTCCTCCTGAGCTTCGTAACATGGCCAAGAAACCCCTTGGCAATAATAAATATTCTAAGGTTCGAAATTGGTTCCATCCGAACACCATTTCAACTCGAAACCTTGGGTCCAAAGGCCACCTATCCGGCCCATCCAGGTTCAACATTGAAACCTGGGGCTTTGATACCATATTGTAATAACCCCGACCATCAACCCCACTGTCGGGCAATGTTACTATGTGGAATAACACTTATATAGTATGCATTTAAATGAAGTTAAATGACTTAACAAAGTAAACATATAATTATTGTTATATAATTACAAATTAATGACTTAAATGTATAATATTTATTAATGTTATGCATATTACATATACAAAAATAGGCTCTTATCCTTTAACACTTAGGCTCTCCGGCCTAATAAACACATAATTCTACCATCTTATCAATACTCAGCTCACTAGCCTACAAAACATGATTACAATTCATAATATAACTGGGGCACTACCAGGGGATATTACACCTCCTAGTCTCACCTATCTCCATCCCCTTTCCATCCACCCTTTTCCTCTTCTTTCCTCCTCCCCTTTTTCCTGTCTTGCACCACCATATTGTACCCACATCCGCTTGTCTCACCTATTGTTACACATTATTTTCGTCACCCTTATGACCGTTAATGATGTGAACCTGTCTGTTGCATTCAGAGGGGGCAGTGGCCTGAATTCTTGAAGAAATAAGGGAGAAGAACTTTCCCTAAGAGAAGAAGTCGTATTTTCTTTTATAAAAACCCTATTAAGGAGGATTTCCACAGGCTCCTATATACACAGGGTGCGGAAATGCCTGATTTCCACAGGTTGCACTATATCTAGGTCACAAAGTTTCTGTAGGCTTCATTACAGCTAGGGTTCGACGACCTTCGTACGTGGGAAAAACGAGCATTTTCTCGATGCTTCTAGAAGGATAAACTTCTATGGTGAGCTGGCCTCTGAATGGTTTGGATATTACTCACTTTCATGATTTAGTGGGATCATCCTAACATCCTCACCTTATCCTCTTCAGCTTATAAAAGGAGAGGAGCTCTCATGGAGAAATTTAGTTGGATTGATCTTGGGAAATTTATGTTGTCTTCGAGCTTTTCTTTGTCAATATAGATTGTGAGTAACTATCAGATCCATGGTCTCAGAATCCTTGGAGCAAGAAGTGTGTGGGAAGTAGGGAACTGTTGAAAGGAACCTGACAACATCAAGGCATCTGGTTGTATCTTTCTTCCTCATTATATAATACAGTGGCATGTTTCTTTCCCATAAAATCATTAGCATTTTATTACATGACTCCTTGATCACATGTTTAGGTTTTCATTGAATCTACTATTGNTCACTGGTTTGTGTTATTGTAGATTTGATCTCACAAGAGCACCGGAGCGATGCAGGGACAACAGAGGTATAAGGAAGAGATATATTAAGGTATTCCATCCATTCCTTCTTTGATAGTAAATTCAATGATAGAAACTTAGGGAAAGCGTCATGTCCTATCTTGTTTTGTTCTAGATCCAGGTGGATATAAGGAGATTAGTTTATGTCCTCATTTACCTATTTATCTGATAACAAAATTGGCGACTCCACTGCGGACCGAACCCAGAATATATGGTTTTGCAGACATGATTATCGAGCATGATTTTATGATTTCAAGATCATTAAAAAATGAAACCAGCTTTGAGCATGGTTTTATGATTTCAAGCTCGCTAAAAAATGAAACCAGTTGTGAAGATAGTTTTTGTGTCTCTGTAGAAACCTCCTTAAAAAATGAAACAAATCTTAAGAGCATAGTTCATGTTCCTGTGTCAAGCTCATTAAAAAATGACACAAAGGTCTAGGGATTGAACCTGGATTCTCGAGCATAGCTTTTCTTCTCTGTGGAAAGCTCGTTTAAAAAATTAAATAGATTTGTTCCCCCTCTCTATTGAGTCAATTCCTTCATCTAGTATTTGAAGCTTCCTTTCCTCCGCCTTTGTAGTTGGACAAAATGATGCTTGGGGGGAAATGCTTCCACCCTCTAGAATTCATGCTGAAGTTGAGCCACTAGCTTCTTAAGCTGGGGGCTAAGTACCAACCATGCATTGGGAAGTCACAAGCATAGTTTTCTATGGTTCAAGCTTGTGTAAAAATGAAACTAGCTACCTCAAGCATAGTTTCCTCTGGTTCAAGCTTGTGTAAAAAATGAAGCCAGGCCCAAGCATAGTTTTGCTTTGTTTTAAAGCTTGTGTAAAAATGAAAACAATCCTGAGCTTAGTCTTTGTTATTTTCCATGCTCGTAAATACATGAGAAAAGTTACCAAGCTTAGTATTTGTTCTTTCTCATGCTCGTAACTCAATGAGAATGTAACTCAGTAAACTTTTATCAATTTTTAGGACTCGTAAAGGTTATATGAAAAAGGAACCCCCTGGAGTTCCCTTTAAGCTCTTTTTAGACTCTCTAAACATGAAAATATTGCCGAGCGACCTTATTCTTTTCACACTCGTTAAAGTATCTGAAGAAAAAATATATTGAGTGATAGTTTATCTCTTTTTCGGTCTCATCAGACTACTTACAAAAAATGAACCGAGAGAGTTCTCTTTAAGTTTTTTTCAAACTCTCTAAACATGAAAAACCCTCAAGTTTTCTTTCTTTGGACTCATTAAACAAACATTGAAAGACTCATATGGGATCAAACCACTCCTTCCTAGTGTTCGTTAAAGATACTGCGAGGGACTCATCTGAAGGATGAGCTTACAGTTCAAGAATATCTTATCCTCCTCAAGCTTGTGTAAAAATAAAGAGTTACTTGCTAGAAATGGTGGGGGAAAAATTGGGAAAGAAATGTGTCTAAACCTTTCTTCTATGAAAGAGTCGCTTTTGAATATGAAACCCTTTCACTCGCCTTGTGTCTGGGTTGAAAAATTTGCTTGTCTCCTTATCATACTCCTATAAGATTACAAATTGGTTTGTGATTTTTGTTGTTGAGTCAGTTTTTCCAAGACAATTGTCGTGTCATCAATATGTTCAAAGAGAAGTTCAACCTGAAAAGCCTTCTATTGCATCAGCCATTTCTACGGTCCTTAAGCCTTCTATTATGTCTGTCATCCCTAAGTCAGTCCTGAATCACTTGTTACTCTAATCTATATCAAATCTTGTTACCCATTTCATGTCATTGATGGGGGATACATTAAGGCCCTTCGGTGACGAGTCTTTTCCTATTGACTTCAACTCATTATCCAGGAATTATACTTAGAAACTAATTAGTACCTTGGAACTTGCATGCCTCAATGGCAGGTTTCCTCACTTTCAACAATGGGTTTTCATTATTGACCCCTGATCGGGAGATTCCAACGAGTGTTTGACCTCAAATCATTTATTCACATTCGTTGGATTGTACTAGAGTACCTTGGGAGTCATTGACATTAATGGTTATTTCTCTCGCACTTGTTAACGGTATTCACTAATGACTAGTAATCAAGTGGTTTCTACCATGTTCGACTTCATCACATGTATTCACATGGTTAGATTCGTACTATAGAGTGGTGGAGATGAATACCCTGAATCTTTTCTCACAGATTTAGGTTATGTTGGAGTATATTCAGTTTGTATTGTTGCATATATCCACATTGTATGTCTGGTGGCTATGTTTGGATTTGAGTCTTTAACACATAGATCCATAGTGTATTTTTGGTGGATATGATCATATTTGAGTCATAATGGCATGGATCCACAGTGTATGTTTGGTGGCCATGACCTATCTTACTTGACATGGATCTTCACATGTCATCATTTATTCTTTGAATTTGTATTCTGAGTATGGGAATGCCTACCTCAGTGATGATATATTATTGTACTATATTTCCTTATTTGTTGGAAGGTTTCCAACTGACGTGTTCCTTGTTCCCCACACACACTTGACAAAGTATATCAGCTATCACTCTGTTCTAACTTCATACTTTGGGGGGATCCTTGTTACACATTATTTTCGTCACCCTTATGACCGTTAATGATGTAAACCTATTTATTGCCTTCAGAGGGGGCAGTGGCCTGAATTCCTGAAGAAATAAGGGAGAAGAACTTTCCCTAAGAGAAGAAGTTGTATTTTCCTTTGTAAAAACTCTATTAAGGAGGATTTTCGCAGTCTGTTATACATGCACGGTGCAAAAATGCCCGATTTCCACAGGTTTCACTATAACTAGGTCGCAGAGTTTTTGTAGGCTACATTACATCTCGGGTGCGGTGACCTTCATACGTGGGAAAAATGAGCATTTTCTTGATGTTTAGAGAAGGAGAAACTTTTATGGTAAGGTGGCCTCCAAATGGTTTGGATATTACTCGCTTTCATGATTTAGTGGGATCATCCTAACCTCCTCAGCTTATCCTCTTCAACTTATGAAAGGAGAGGAACTCTCATGGAGAAAGTTAGTTGGATTGAACTTGGGAAATTTATGTTGGCTTTGAGCTTTTCTTTGTCAAGATAGATTGTGAGTAGATATCAGATCCATGGTATCAGAATCCTTGGAGAAAGAAGTGTGTGGGAAGCAAGGAACTATTGGAAGGAACCTGACAACATCAAGGTATCTGGTTGTATCTTTCTTCCTCATTATATAATACAGTGGCATGTTTCTTTCCCATAAAATCATTAGCATTTTATTACATGACTCTTTGATAACATGTTTAGGTTTTCATTGAATCTACTATTGTTGCTTTCACTTTGGTTGGTTTGTGTTATTGCAGATCTGATCTCACAAGAGCACTAGAGTGATGCAGGGACAACAGAGGTATCAAGTATGTCATCCATTCCTTCTTTGATAGTAAATTCAATGATAGAAACTTAGGGAAAGCGTCATGTCCTGTCTTGTTTTGTTCTAGATCCAAGTGGATCTACGGAGATTAGTTTATGTCCGCATTTACCGATTTATTCGATAACACCCATACACCCCTCTTCCTTTTCCACCAATACCTACCCACCTTCCCTATCTGCTCACCTCCACTCCCATCCCCTTCATCCCCTCCACTCCATCTACTCGAAATATACACCCTCCCCGATGCCACCACATCCTCCCTACACCTATAGACAACCCTCACCTCCTCTCTTCCTCTCTTTCTTCCCCTTTATCTTTCCTCACCTTTCCACTTAGCTCCTACCTTATATCCTCCAGTCTCACCACTCCCCCTCCTCTACACATATACCCTTCCCTTTTCCCCTCTCATTGGATCCCCTCATGACAACGTCTCCTCATCTCACCTATATTCCTTTCTTATTTACCCACATTGTTTTCCTTATATTCCCATTCACATTGAATCTCTTATCACCTTCCCTCACAACCCTCCAATGGATTTTCCCTTCTTTCAATCATGCCCACTACTCCCCCTACCCTACTCATCATCCCTTTTCCTCTTTTCACCTCCATAGCCCACCACATACCCCCTTATCCTCATCCATCCCTTGGCTCATCTCCTTCTCTCCCTTCATCTTCCTACCCCCTTCCCCTTCTATGCTCCCTCCTTTCCTTTATAAATCATTCACCTTATCTCACCTTCTCCTTCTATCCTCCCCCCTTTCATTTATAAAGCCTTCACCTTCTCTCACCTTCCCCTACACCTTCTCCCCCTTTGCCCCTCTCATCCCACACTTTCATGCTTTCCTCCCCTGGTCTCACCTATCTCCTTCTCTTCTCATGCTCTCCCTTTTCTCCTATCCTCATCCCCCTCCATACTTCCTTACAAACCCCATTGGATTCTTCATGCTTTCCTTTACCTACATCCTCATCTATCCTTGGGCCACCAATGTTATCTTTGGTTGCTCCCTTTCCTCTACCCTAAACACTTTCATTTTAAATCCATATCCCCCTGTTAGGGGAGAGATATGATGGAGGTAGAGATAAAGAGAGAGAGAAGTAAAGAGAAGGGAGGGGGGGTGAGAGAGGAGGAAAGGAGAGAGAGGGATTAAGGGAGGGATGGAAAGAGAGGTGGGGGTGTGATGGATGTAGAGAGGGAGAGAGAGAGATTTAGGGGTTGTTTTTTTTAGGGATGGATTGTGGTCAGGAGATATGGATAGAGAAGATATGAAGGTAGAGGGAGGAAGNGGGGGGGGGTAGAACATGTGGGATTCACTCAATGAAACTATGGCATAACACATTCATTCATTCAATATTAAATAATACAACTAATTTCACTAGATATTAGAAAGTACCTCCCAAAATTCTTCTATTAAACCTCCCTCCCAATACATCTATCCAATTAAAAAAGCCCTATTTTTATGAGATATCGTAGGATTCCATTTTTTGTGTTATTTTAATACCTCGGTTTATTTCCATCCCCACTACTTAGATAAGAAAAAAATCTTGTAAGCCCGCAAATATTAAAAATAACCCAAAAGTAAGAAAACAATTGCACTGACATCCCAACATAAGGATATGCCAATATAGTGAGATATCCCTTTGTAGAATGTCTTGGTGAAATACTACTTCCACATGTCTTTTGAGTATACAACATGGTTTCTCATTTGATGAGAAACGATTCTCTCTCTCTCTATATATATAT
>JASDQU010735562.1:156035-190214 GCA_032191745.1 Picea mariana | reverse complement strand
TATTGTAGGAAACTTGTTTAAAGAATATCAAACTAGTTTCAAAACAAAAGTTGAAATTTCTCTCCATAAATTCTAATTACTATTATATACTTATAAAGACCAAAAAATAATATTATACATGTTAGATTAGAATTGAACGAAACAATGGGGTTCAATTGAATTTTGAGAGACAATTAACATAGGAAAAAATGATTCAATGTATATCAATATCAACAAGTTGTGGATTTCGCCTCACCTTGATAGGTATGGATCTCTACCCCCAACCTCCATTTTTCTTCAACTCCATATACATAAAGTTTTCTTGAATCTATCTGAAACGAAAATTTGTCAGAACTCCAAAATATAGTGTTTTTCATATTAATCTGCACAATCCATTCATACCTCTATTTAATGAATCATTATTGTGGTCTTAGTGATTTTTTTTTCTTTGATCTTGCATATTAAATAAGAGAATATGGAATCAACAAAACATTACTATAATTAAAATTCTAGAGAGTTTTCATTTGTTTGAAAAACTGTAGATATTTTACAAGTGAAAATCCATGTCATACAAACATGACCATCAGTTTCTAATCCCAAGTGGTCCATGATGCTTAATGACTCCCACATATAAAAGAATATACATACACATTTTCATCCACAACAAGTGTGGCATAATCACTTGTAGTTACATGAATTACCTTCATCCCTAGAAGTGATTCCAAAACATTAGGAATAATTTCACATTATTCATTTACATGACCCAAGAAACCCCATATTGAATCCATCCCCATGAATTTTTTTTTTCCATCTTTTCCCACAACAACAACATGCCATGCACTAGCCACTATCATGAAATTTTTTATCTCTAAATGATTAAATTGTTTAATTATCGAGAGATACTTTTCATTTGTTATAGAGCCATGTCCAAGCTTACCTCCTAGACTATAATTGATAGGATCTATTGACCTATAGATTTCCTGATATATACATGAAATGTTATTTTAAAATTTAAATATGGTTCAAAAACACAGTCACGAAGTAGTTTTATAAAATAAATCGGAAAACAAAATATATTTAAGTTACAAAATTTACATGCCACTCAGATGATAGCTAAGAGATAAAAAATAATAATAACTTATTGCAATTTGTACCACAATAACATTCTCCATTCTCCATATCACCTTTCAACAAATGTGGCTCTTTATCATGTTTCTTGGATTGATGACCAAGAGTTGCATCTAAACCCTAAGAGAATGTGTAAAATATACCCTCATGAAAGAACAATAGTGAAAACATTACCATGACTACTTTCCAAGTGAAAATTCTTTTCAAAGACTCCACTAGTTGTGGAGTAGTAGAAGTTCTAGAGCCTTAAACCTTGTATTTTTAGTCACTAAAAAGGTTTTTCAAAAACCCATTATATTTTCCTACATCATGGATAAAAATTATATTCCCTACTCCTATATTTGACTAGATCATATGGATCTTCTAAAGAGATGTGCATATCAATGATGTAACCTTATGTTGACACCTTTTTTCTTCTTATGCCTAAGAATGTCCTTCTTTTGTGGACGTCTTTTTATATAACAACTTTAGTCATGCAAATGGAGGAGTAATGCCCTCGTGAGACTATATAGGCATCACATACAGTACTAGCTAACAATGATAGCTAGTTCAGAGTTTGATGCATTCTAGTTTATTCTATGGAAAGATATATGACAAATGAGAGAGTGTTAGAAAATATGTCACTCATATTAAATGCATGTGAATCATACATATGGCAATGCATGCAAGCTCAACATATAAGGGATGATTTTAGGGGCTAAATTTCTCTTATGGGCTAATTTTCCATGGTTTTTCCCAAAACATGATTCGCCATTCTAAAAATGATTCGCCCAAATTCTATAGGATAAAATTATTTTACCATAAAAATATCCAAAATTTTATACAAATTGTATAAAATCCTTAGAAATTTGAATATTTTTATAAAAATATCGCCAAACATTTATAGTTGGAATATGAAGGATTAGTAAGATTCACCAAGGTTTCTACATTTTAAAATAAATTTCCATCTTTAAAATCACCCATGAATTATTCACTCAAATATATTTTGTTATTTTGAAAAAGTTATTTTTTAAATTATACATTAATATTTTTTATTAATTTTTTCAATGAAAATGATACTATTTTTTGTTATTTTGAAAAAAATATTTTTAAAATTATACATTAATTTTTTTAATTAATTTTTTTGATGAAAATGATATTATTGGAGATAAATAGTTCTTCACCATCTTTCAAAATAGTACCTGTAACACATCGAACCCCTTAAAAAAGAATTTTTAAGGAATGGGGCATCATAAATTTGTTTTCATTAAACATCCCAGATTATATGCCTGAGATATTCATCCTCTTCTTCTCATCAAGAGATTTCCCACCATTGTCTCTACGCTCCAATCCGAGCTCTGGATTGGAATTTATACATTTCTGAAGTTCTGCGAGCCTTATTGTCCCAAGGCCACGTGGCACCCACGTGGATCCTCCTCACACATGTCATCTCCAAGTTCCTACATCCACGGTGAGAAGTCCATCCACCGTCCGATCCAACAACAGGGATTGTTCCCCATTGAACACTTAAGAAAGGGGAGAAATCATCGTTCGACACTTCGGCACTTAACACCTCTTTTCCATTCTGCACACATATATTCTGAAGTCTCAAACTCCCGAAGTTTTGAAATATTGCCATGTAGCTCGGCCCTTTGGGCCATTTCAAATTACCTTTGACACTATGCTCTAATCCTTCAAAGTCCCAAAGTCCCAGACTCCTGAAGGGTCCCCACCTACATGTGGTAATGTGGTATATGCAGGGACATGTATAGGTGGGTCTGGCCCTTCGGCAGACCTAGTTCCAATGCTCCAGCCTCTCAATCCTTCTGAAGTCTCGTAATATTTCCACATAGCTCCAACCTTCGAGCCTTTTGGTCTCTCCACGATTCTACACCCTGAATCCTCTGGAGTCCCAAAGTCACGGACTCCCAGAGTCTCAGTTACATCACCAACCACTTTGGCTAGGCGAGGACGTATAAGAGGATAACACGTGGTGAGGGTCACGGGTGACACATATCCTTAACGATGGACATCTGAGAAGGATCCAAGGATCGATGGTCCACGTTACTTCGTCACTTCAGCCTTCGAGGTTTTTGATGCTACAACAACTCCATTATCTCGAAGTGGGACTTCACCAAAGTATGATACAGGAAAACCTTCATTGGTTGATCGAGCGGTCAAGAACGGTCATCAATGGACTCCTTAGATCAATGACTCACAACGCTTTTCAACTAAAAAATTTGAGAGTTTTGGCAATTTTGAAGTTTCAACATTCTCAGAGCTTCGAATTCCTGGAGCTCCGAAGCCAATAAGAGCTACCTCCTTTTGGATTAGTGCAGGGTTTCTAGACCCTGGTCATATGGGCCCTTTCAATATTTTCAGGGGCTACACACATTTAATTCTCCGTCGGGAAATTTCTAAGACCATGAGAATGAGCCCTCGGTCACACAAATCAAAGGTCTAGGAAATTCACCCCCTTGTCTAAACTCTAAGAGTGTTATATCTCCTAAGCTTACCGGTACCTTAAACGAAATGAAGGGACACTCCTTGTGTTTCTCCCAGAGTTTATAAATTAGAGAGTTATCCACTCCTACATAGTTGTTGTAGGTTATGTGCACCTTCGCGCTACCTCTCTTGAGCCTAACAAACTCCCTTATACAGGATGCCTAGAATAACTGGAAGTGTACACATGCACACGTGAAACTATGCCCAAGGTCGATAGACTCACAGTTATTTCATTTTAACTTGAGCCACTATAGGGCTTGAGCATTTACGTCTACAAACCAACACAGTCATTCAAAGATAAAGGAACACAATTCAACCATCAAGCGAACATGCACATCTCTAAAAATTCACATGATATCCATTTTTATTTCACAGTTACAACTCAATTTACACAGAGTATGATTATACTTATCTTTTACAGCTTGCAACCAACTAATTGACTGTGGGTGTGCACCTTTCCACCCAACCATGGGCTCAAAGGAATTCATTCTTATATCTCTGGCCACCCCCGTTCCAAGCCATGATATTAGCAAGGAACTCTCGCAGTTTCGCAGGGATTCTTTCTCTATCTCATCGTATGCTCAGATTCAATTCTATGAAAACTCTCAAAGATCTCCTTCTCTGTCGCAGCCTAGACGAGGTTTACTAGACGCTCTCTCAGCATCAAGCTCATGGTCTTTTGTTCATCATTCCACTGGAGAGATCCATGCATTCTCTTCTTTGTCTATCTCCCTTCCTTGCATTCATGCATCTCCTTTTTGTTTTAGAAGTTTCTCCTTCCTATCTTGTTCCTTCTGTCATAAGGAAACATGGGTCAACATGGGTCTGTGGGGCTTTGTGGTACTTCGGGTTGATATTTTCCTATCTCCTTAGCCATACCATGCTTCCATTCATGGGGGTGGTTGATTTCTCAACCACGAGTCCTTTTCCATTAACTTATTTCTCTCCTTGGGATCCAAAGAGGGTTTGTTATTCCCACCAAGGGGAAATTTGGGGTCATACCCATAATGAACCTTCTCCATAATTTTCCTCACTCTTCCCTCTAGTGATATCATGGCTAGTACTTCAAGGCTTCACCCCCACAGTTAGTTATTGGAAATTCAAACAATAATGCATTTACATCGTCCCCATGCCAAAACATGGTAATCCTAATTAATGATTAATTACAAGTTGGGGGAAACAAGGGTGTTACAATCCCCTCCCCCTTAAAAAGGAACATCGTCCTTGGTGTTCTTTCTCAGTAACATTTGTCATGCCTTTCTCATTCAGCCGCTTCAGAAGTCTTGACCTTCTTTCTTGGTAAGTTTTTTTCAAAATCTTAACCTTCGTCACCTGCCTTCAATAATTCTTGGACAACAAGCACATTAATCATCATCTCATACAAAAAAAATTTACTGTTGTTCAAAATTCAATAGGAAAATTTCATAATATAGCACAATACTTATATTTGTAGTTCATAGATTTGCATCCACATGGATTTCTTGTTATCTTGGCTCATTTTTTTTCCTTGACATACCCATTGTGTGCATGATCCCAATCAATAGTTTATAAGAATTATCGAAGTCTCCTCTTCCTTGCGGTCAATCACCCTCTAGGCCTAGGTTCAGGCATCCCCTTCTCTTCTATATAGTCCCTCAGGCGATCCATCTTTCCTTGCCAAGGATTTCTCTCACAAGAAGAGTTCTAGAGACTTCATTGAGCCTTAAAGTCAATGCACCCTCAGACTTTCTTTGCCGAGGCATCCCTCCGGCTTGTGTTACCACAACACAACATATTCTAGGGCGATCATGTCTTACCACAGGGTTCTCATGTCTCAACAATAGCCTCTTTCATGATTTACATATTGAAAACCTTTATCTTTCCTCCCTAAGTAGATCTTTTTGCCTCACATGTATCACAACTATACAAAAATTATGAGATATTATCCTCAATTTCAAATTCAACATTTTCTTGCAAATCTGTCACCTACAGATTTCCAAAATCCATATTTAGTTTTAGCTCTGTTCCGCATAGGAACCAGATTCACAGGTATGGAACTTTCCTTCCCATAGTAGTTTGGCTCAGCAGGAAATTGGTCTTCCTTTTGGGCTTAAAAATCTTCCATATCCAAGACCCTTTCTTCCTGCAATGTCAACATTCATCATCCAAACAAATTGTTAGTTCTCATGCACATTATATTTCCATCGCACACTTGCAGTGGCTCACAAACAATTTCATAATTATGCATACTAACAATCAAATTCACTTTCTCAAAAAGGAAATACCATTCCTTGCAGTTTGGCTTAGCAAGCAATTGTTCTTCCTTATGGGCTTACAACACTGCCATATCCAAGACCCTTTTATTCCTACAATTTCAATGTTCCTCAACCAAACAAATTGTTAGTTTTCATGCAAATTATCTTTTCAAAATCATGCATACTAATAGTCCAAGTCATTTTCATCTATTCAAGGATACAAAGAAAAAGGAAACATCATTATTTACATATGCATCCTTTCAACATACTAAAATTTCCAGTTGCAATTCAAATATCAAATGTCTTTAATCAATGTGCCAATTTTCATGGCCACATTCACACCCAATGCACCCTTGCATTGATTTCAAGTTTTCTACACTTTATGACAAGTACTTTGCCATGGTGCATTGGAGCTTATCCAATCACTTCACCATATGCATTATTCATTCTCATTTATTTTTCCAATAGGACTATGCTTTTGGCTACAGGATGATCATGATCCCAAATCAACACATATGAAACTAAAAGCTTCTCTTGAATGCAATTAAGCATTCTTCCTTCATTAGTAACCAGGGTGCCAACACTCATGGTCACCCATAATTATCTTTTCTTTAACACCTCTACAATTCAAGTAGAGTATTGGAAGGTCCTCTTTCCTTAGTGGGTAATCCATTGTCTTCCCTCTTATGAAAACATGCATTTCCTCAATGCATTCCATGCAATGTGGTAACTATGAGTGCCTTTATTCCCAATATCCCTAGATTGGTCATTGTATCCATGGTAATCCTTACTCATACATTTTATTGCAAGGATTATAACTCATCCTTGACTAGGATAGACTTCCTCTCTATATTATTCATATTATTATTTCATGAATATTACCCTGATTGGGTAGCAATGGCATACAATAACCACTCAAAATTATTCACATATGAGTGATAAAATGAAATCCTTTTAGAAGGGATTCTTACCAAATCCATTCATACCCTGTGTCATACAAGCATGAACATTTTTATACATGTTCAGGCTACTAGCACCCCTATTGTTTTTCGATTTTTACCTCATCAGTAGTGCTTCATGGGGGCTCCCAAAGTCCCTTCAACAAGATTTTAACACCAACCTTCTCATAGTCATCCTTTGTTTGAAGTTGTTCACCATTGGAAAATGTCTTTCTCAAGAGCTCCCATTCATTTCTACACATGTCATACATCATGATTATATTAATTTTTCAGCAAGGTAAACATGTATGTATCACTTCAACAAAATATTTTCAATTATTTCCTAGCATATCCTTATGCACTTCTTCATGCTATCCTTAATGTTTCCACAAATGAAACACAAAAAAATTTCAATTGTTTCTACGGTCATGTAACCATAATCCTTATGATGTCAAACACTTACCTCCATTAGTAAATCCATCTCTCGTACTAGAGAAATACAACAACATCCAAGAAGGAGTCAAAGAACTCTTCCTTGGTCCAACTCTTCTACACAGCCTTGGGATTTTATTCCAACTGAGTTAGTTTCCAAGGCCTCATTGGCTTTACTTAATGGGGCTCATCCATGCCTATTTATTTAATCATACTCTGGGGGTTTATTTTCCTTTTACTAGCTGTACTAGTTTCCACAACTGCTCTTTTAATCCTACGGCGTTGTTAAACAATTCAGGGTTCTTAGGGTGAGAAAAGTGTTCCTCCTTTTCTCCCCCTTTACTTATGCAATCTACTTATTGTGATATTTCTTCTCTTTTCATGAGCATCCTCAGTTAGTATCATCCTCACTCTTAGGATACATCAACATGCTTTAATAGAAAATCCTTTTGTCCATAATGAATCATGAACCTGTGCATCTTGCACGTTACCATTAAGTTATCAGAATGGTCAAGATTCATTATTAGTCTTATATTTATTACATGATGTTTTTCAAAATGTAATCTAGGATATATATATATATATATATACAAGCTTTAGCTTGCTGCTGAATTCTCAATAGTCAATGAGGTTGTGACTCTGTTCTCCTGACAGATTCTTCACACAATTCCTCCACAGGGAACTCCTTTAGCGTGAAACCTCCTTATTGCATATCCTTCACTATCTATGATCGCCTCAACCTTGAGTTGGCTTTAGCTAGGTACCAAATGTTTCATAATTAATATAAACATGTATCTTTGTCATTCCTCCAAATTATGTATCCACACATATTCTGGTTTTGTTAGCTTACATCCATGATGTGCTTAACCGTATGCATAATCATAAGCATGTGTGTAGCGTCCATAGGTACCTTTCACAACCCACCTACATCTCTATTTTAAAATCAGTCAACTCATGATTTTTCACAATCATTCTCATGTGACCCTCAAAGGCAGAATCATTTGCCTCTTATCATGACAACAGAGCATCCTTTCTCGTCCACTCTTTCTTCTATTTATACTAGTCTTTCTTGAGGGAATGGAGCACATTTCTCTTAATCTATCATTCGAAATAGAACTTTCATGACTCTTCAAAATGGATTCAACCATGCATCCATGGTATTCACTTAATCTTGGCAAGTGCAATTCTTGCCTTACATATCACTCATCAAGGCAACCATATTATGCCTTTAGTATACATTTATCCTTACATCATGCATGTGCATCACTTGCACATTTAATATCTTTCATACCTAATTTGTATTAATATCAGTGTTCATTTCAAGAAGCCTCACAATGCATTAACCCATGCATTCAAACACATATAAACCTAGCAAAACATTCATCATGCAAGCTCATTGCTTGCACCCTTTCCATGTCATACATGCACATGGAAATATCAAACTTCCAGATCCTCCTCCAAGGATAGTGCTGGCATCCTTATGAAAATCCTCATAGGGACACTCAACATTGAGCTTCCCTCTCAGTTGAGAGCTTGCAGTCATTCACAATATATCCACCTGGCAGTTTAATAGACATAGTCATAACTATGTTTCCCTTTCTATGCGATAACAACTAGCAAGAAAACACTCTTGCCTCAACTTTTATGAAAACATTTTCCACTCATTAATATAGTCTAGGAAATTATAACCATGCCCAAGGTGATAAAACAACCAATCTATCTTCCAACTAGTCTTGATCAACAAACCTTCTGATCAAGGAAATCCGTTTCTAGAATCCCTTCACTAGGGTCCAACTATATCTATATGGCTACCATCCACCACTGGATGTCAATATGACCCATTGGGCTTCTAGAAGTGCCCCAACACTTCATTTACCACATTCAAGATCAACATTTAATCAACCATTTTACCTTAATTATAATAAATTTTTAATGTCTAATAACATTTGGACTATTCCCTTAAAGCCCAAATGCAATTTTGAGTTATGTTACTTACTAAGTATTCTAGCTCAGAAATCCAGAGTATCTTTAGGTCATAATTAGTCTTAACCATTACACCTAGAATTCTTCCTTTTGTTCAACAACAGTCAGGGAAGGAGGGCACTCTCCTCCTCCCACAAGAATTATGGAAGATTAGTTTACTATCCACCAAGCAAGGGAGGTTGTTGTGATTTCTCACTCAATCACTCTATATTTCTACAACTTCATTTACCAACTTGATTAGAAAAACCCTGCCCAACAATTATTGTACCCATAAACAAAATTCGTTTCTCAGTTACCTTTGAAACCCAAGAGTTGTGCATGCTCTCCCTTTTCAAAGAATGGTCACCAGACTCATTCCTATGACCGTGAGGGATTATACACATATATAAAGTTTAACCCTTCATTAAAGAACTAATCATTATTTCTATGGATCCTTTCCATCCATTCACATCTAAGTATTTCTATTAGTTCACATCAGCATAATCCCACTCCTATAGGATTGGATATCATTTCCCAAAGAAATGATAGGATTCCTTTGCCACAGACTAGCATGATTCAATCTTGTTGGGTAAAATCCCAACTGTATTTTAATCTACATCATTCTACTCAAGGAATTTATGGAGAAAATTTATGTTTGGTAGTAATATTCTCCAAAGGCTCATCTTCGCCTTGGTAACCAAATATTATGATTGTACAACAACACATACAATTTCACTGTGAAGTCATCTTCTTTATTTGGAAATGCTAGCAACACACAATGTATATTTCCAAAACATCTATAAACAACAACAGGTTTTATTCCTCTCTTTGGTAGAGGCTTGAATAAGCCTCTTAGGAATGTGGTAAGATAGGGTGTTACCCCTTAAATTCCTCCAAAACTATTTTCATATGAATCGTGCATGAGCCCAAGTAGTCCAAGTGTTGATGTCATGCCTTGATACCAATTTGTAACACACCCAACCCCTTAAAAAGGATTTTTAAGGAATGGGGCATCATAAATTTGCTTTCATTAAACATCCCACATCCTATGTCTGATATCTTCATTCTCTTATGCTCGTCAATAGATTTCCCACCATTGTCGCCACACTCAAATCCGAGCTCTGGCTCAAAATTTATACCTTTCCAAATTTCTGCGAGCCTTATTGTCCCAAGGCCACGTGGTGCCCACGTGGATCCTCCTCACACATGTCATCTCCAAGTTCCTACATCCATGGTGGGAATTCCATCCACCTTTTGATCCAACGACAGGGCTCGTTCCCCATTGAACACTTAAGTGAGGGTATAATTCAATGGTCAACACTTCGATGCTTAACACCTCTTTTTTGTTCTGCACACATATCCTCTAGAGTCTCGAACTCCCAAACTTCCGAAATGATTTCACTTAGCTTGGGCCTTTAGGCCTTTTCAACTTACCTTTTAAACTATGCTCCAATCCTCCGGAGTCCTGAATTCCCAGACTCCAAAAGGGTCCCCACCTACACATGGTAACACGATATATGTAGGGATAGGTACAAGTGGGTTTGACCCTTCGACGGACCTAGTTCCAACGCTCCAACCTCTCAATATTTCCAAAGTCCCATAATCTTTCCACATAGCTCCAGTCTTCAGGAATTTGGTCTCTTCGTGATGCTACACCTTGAATCCTCCGTAGTCCTGAAGTCCCAGACTCTCGGAGTCTCGGCTACATCACCAACCACTTTGGCCAGACGAGCACGTACCATAGGCTGACACATGGAGAGGGTCAAGGGTGACACATGTCCTTAATGATGGATGATTGAGAAGGATCCCGAAGGATCCGAGGATCGATGGTCCATGCTACTTCGTCACTTCGGACTTCGGGGTTTTTGATGCTACAACAACTCCATTCTCCTGAAGTGGGACTTCACTGAAGTACCATATATAGAAACCTTTGTTGGTGGATCAGGTGGTCAAGAATGGTCATCAACGGACTCCCCAGATCAATGACTCACAAATCTTCGCAACTTCAACATTCGGGAGTTTTTGCAATTGTGAATTTTCAACATTCTCGAAGCTTCGAACTCCTGGAGCTCCAAATCCAATAAGAGCTAGCTCATTTTGGACTAGCGCAAGGTTTCCAGACCCTGGTCATATGGGTCCTCCGAATACTTTCAAGGGCTACACACACTTAATTCACGGTCGAAAAATTGCTAAGGCCATGAGCATGAGCCCTCAGTCACACAAATGAAAGTTATGGGGAATGTGCCCCCTTGTCTACACTCTAATGGAGTTATACCTCCTAACATTACTGGTACCTTAAACAGAATCAAGGGATGCTCCTTGTGTTTCTCTCAAAGTTTATAACTTAAAGATTTCCCCACTCTTACGTAGTTGGTGTAGGCTCTGTGCACCTTCATGCTACCTCTCTTGAGGATAATGAAATCCCTTATCCAGGAGGACCAGAATAATTGGAAGCACACATTAAACTATGCTCAAGGTCGACAAACTCACATTTCTTTTGTTTTAACTTGAGCCACTACAGGGCTTGAGAATTTACGTGTGCAAACCAACACATTCATTCCAAATATAAAGGAACACAATCCAACCATCAAGAGAACATGCACATCTCTAAACATTCACATGATATCCAACTTTATTTCACAATTACAACTAAATTTACACAGAGTACGAGTATACTTATCTTTTACAGGTTGCATCCAACTCACTGACTGTGGGTGTGCACCTTTCCACCCAACCATAGGCTCAGAGACATTCATTCTTAGCACTCTGACCACCCCTGTACCAAGACATGATATCACCAGGGAACTCTTGCAGTTTCTCAGGGATTCTTTTTATATCTTAGCTTCTTCTTTGGTTCTATTCTTTGCAAACTCTCATAGATATCCTTCTCTGTCACGACCTCGGTGAGGTTTATCAGATTCTCTCTCAACATCGAGCTCACTATATTCTATTCATAATTTTGTTGGATAGCTCTGCACGTTATCTTCTCTATCTATCTCCCTGCCTTGCATGCACACATCTCCTTTTTTGGGGGGAAGGTTCTCCTTCCTATCAAGTTCCTTCTCTCAAAACAAAACTCAGGTCAACTTGGGTTTGTGGGCGTCTGTGGTACTTTGTGCTGACAATGTTTTGTCTCCTTAGCCAAACCATGCTTCCATTCATGGGGGTGCTTTATTTCTCAACTACCATTCCTTTTTCATTAACCGATTTCTCTCCTTGGGATCCAAAGAGGGTTTTTTATTCCCACCAAGGGGAAATTCGGGGTCATACCCATAATGAACCTTCTCCATAGTTTTCCTCACTCTTCCCTATAGGCATATCATGTCTAGTAATCCAAGGCTTCACCCCCACAGTCAGTTATTGTAAATTCAAACAACAATACATTTACATCGTTCCCATGCCACAACATGGTAATCCTAATTAATGATTAATTACAAGTTGGGGGAAACAAGGGTGTTACAGTACTAAATCTAAAACAAGTGTTGCATGGAAGCGTAGTCCTTGACACCACACAAGCTTTAAAATGAAGAATTTTATTTATGTTATTATGGGGAATATAGTATCCATCATCAAAATAAGAACAAAATGATGGAATGATACAACACCAAATCAACTTCAAAGAGAAAGAAAGAACCACAGAAAGAGGCTAGTATCTTTCGTATAATAATTTATTGCCAGCCAACAAAGAAAATCCTGCACCTTGAATATGGAGTGAGCCACATGTTTTAGTCATATTCTTCTTTGAATAAATTATGCTCTCATCGATGTTCTACCAAACTGAACTAAGAGTAGTTTCACCATTGAGAAAGAATGGTGGAAGAGCCCTCCTTACATTTCCCAACTAGAGCGGTGCTAGGGGAAAAGAAAAGGGTAGAGGAAGAGCCATGTGTTCCATATTTAGACCCGGAAGGAGACATAGTGGATGGTGGCTTGCTATTTGTTGGGGCTTGCTCAGATGCTACCTTTGAATTGTAGGATCCGAAACTCGGACCGAGTTGAAATGTCCAGTTTATAATATGTGCAAGATTCAAGATAAAATAATGTCGCCACATGCAACCATGGGTCCACGAAAACCAAGAAAGTATCATTGATGTTGGAACCAAGAAATTATTCACGTGCATGTAGTTCTTCCAAGTAACAATGTCAACACGGAAACTGAGAAACTATTCAGTGGGAAAGCAGGACATCTGTCCTTGAACACTATCTATTTAGAATTTGCATGGAAAGTACGTGTAAATGATAGGGGCTCAAAAATAGTGTCGGTCCAACGTTTAGAGATACTTAACCAACTATTCCTTGTCTCCAAGAATGCTATCTCTCTCTTCTATCCAATTTCTAAAGAGGAATTTTTTAGAAGATTCAGAGGAACCACGGTATTGACTATCGGAGGTTGATATTTCGAGTCCATATCAGGACCCATCTTCAAGAAATCTGAGCCTGTTTAAAGAAGAATTTGAAGAGAAGAGATAAATAGTGAACCTATGGGAGGTGGAAAATTCTAAAGTCGGCTCTAAAAACCTAGAAAGTTTTAATTAAAAAGATTTTAAGAAATTTGAATTTCTAGGGTTTAAATAAATTATTAATTGTAATATTTTTAATACAATATTAATAAATATTTATTAATGTATTAATTAGAGGAGAATCTATTAACATTGATGATGAAATATTAGAAAATGTTGATACTGACAAATTTGGGAAGAAAGAAGCTAAGCATTATATAATATATCGAACTAAGAATATGTATAATGCTTTTTTCAAGGATGAATCACTAACATTACAAGCTCAACTTTTACTCTGTCTAATAAAGTCAAGAAATTTAAAAGAGGTTACATCATTATTGGGTATTCAAAAGTTGACAAAAGATACAAAGGTGAAACAAAATGTCTTTAACAACATAATTAGCGTATTAAAAGCTTTTGGAAAATCTCGAAAAAAAGATGTCAGTGTTGCACATAGAGTGATACAAACAATAGTTGTTTCATCTAGTAATGTAAAAGATCGTTTGACACGACACATGGAAAAAATGATGGGAACGTCGAGAAAAACATTGTAGAAACATAGAAAATTTCAATTGCAAATAGATGCAAATGATGAATTGGCTTGTTGGACAATGATTTCTAGACAACCCTACAAAGATAGACTTGCAAGAAATGTTAAAGAATTGGACCGTAATTGTTGGTTGATAGAATCTTGTGTTTCACCACATACGAAGGATGTGTTGTGATGAAGAATAGCACAAAAACAATATGAAGAAGATACAAAACATATATTGCCAATGACACATATAGAATTGTTCAATAAGTTCAAAGAAGAGAACAAAGAAGTTAAAATTTACATCAATACATTTGTGCAACAAAAACCATGGTTTGTTAGACCCATGATTGTTCATGACACTTGTTGTTGTCATTATCATGTTGAATTTGAGTTATATAATGACACTTTTTTTTATTTTGGTAAAAATTTATAGCCAAGTTCACCTCCTCCTTCTACATTATGTGCTTTTATATATGAAATTCTATGTGAAAGAGAAGGTGATGAATTCTTTTGCCAAAAAACATGTGTTACTGGAAAGAAATGTGATCATTGTGGAAATCTAAGTTTGTTTCACTCAAAGTATCCTATTGATATGAATGATCAATCATTTTCTAATATAAGAGTCAATTGGAAGAGATATGAATATATCAACAACACAGGTCCACATTCTTCAAATCTTATTTCCAAAAGGATTGATTTGAAAGTAGATAAAATCAATGTGATAGATTTTTTGAAGAAGTTTGAGGAAGAAATTTATAAATACACAAATAACTCACATAGATCTCAATGGCAAGACCTACAATTCAAACAATCACGTGAAGTGTTTCCTCTAGGGAGAATTTTGTCTGTAGTTGATTTTGCAGAGAATTACACATTCACTGCACAAAAAGAAATACTGAGAGAGTATTATTATTTTGATCAAGTCACTATATTTTTCCACGTTCTATGTAGAGATTCTCAATGGAGTCTTGATAACATAGAAAGCACCAACGAGAATCGGCATGTTATTAAAGAATATCAGTTTTATATAAGTGATGCTCGAGCACACGACACACATTATGTACACTAGTGTTTTGATAAATTTTATGATTCATTGAAAGAACTCGGGATCATATTCGATCCACATTGGATATATATTTCAATTTAAAGTTTATATTAAAAAACAAAGCCCGAACATAAATTCACTAAACTATATACAAGTGTTCATCTTGTATTATCTAAATTTATGTACATACCTATAGGTGATTTGTCTTCTACTTCAATTTCAGTTTCAACGTCTTCATCGGCGTTATGAGACAAATCTATTTATGTTTTTTGAAAAACATCAAATCGTAATTACAATCAATTATATTAAACAATATTTTAAATTTGAATTCTATACTTTTAATATTGACAATATGTGCATGCATACTTGGTTGGACTTCTTCTTGTTGAAAATCTCTATTTACATTATCATCGTTTCCTTCTTCAATATTTGCACGTTCTCGTTTATTTCTCCAATAACTATCTTTCCTTTGATCGTTATGGTGAGTTTCATCTCGAGTGCGATCAAATTTTATCTTGCGCAAACTTATGTTTCCCATGAGTATAGTTATCTGTAAATTTTTTTAACAAAATCAACATTTCAGAATAATCTCAGAAAAACTTCATTGTCACAAAAATTATTAAAAAATAATATCAATAATTTTATGTTCAACAAAGGCTTCACCTTGAAAAAATGCTTAACATTTGTCTTTCAATATATAAATTGTTATTCCAATAAAAACTTGAACAAACATCATTTACCTTGTTCAACAAAAATGAAAAAGATGATTCGAAACTTTGTTTAGGTGCTCTAAAAAACCATGAAACAAGAGATTAATTGTGTTAAAAGTGTTCGTCCGAAAACGTATTTATACGATTTGTCACGAAACAAAATGATACAACATGTCTTTTAATTCTTTCCAGTTGACGAAATTCGCTCAACCATATTTTGGCTGAAAAAAGGCCTTTTCGGCCGAAAAGCTTGGAAACCGTTTAATTTTGACGGATTCTGTTAGAATTAAGTTTTTCGGCCGAAAGATTCTTTCAGCTAAAAACTAGAAAATGGGAATGTTTGCAGGAACCATAGAATTTCCTTTAGCTTATCTGAACTTTGGAGGTTACGGATTCCTACAAATACTCAGAATTTGGTTTCGAAAATGACACCAGCATTTGCAAAATTGAATCTACTTTCCATTCCTATAATTTGTTTTCATTTTTATCTTCTTCTTTTTTTCATATAAATCACTGCATAATATTTTCAACTGACATTATGATTCAGTGGAATGAAATATTAGTATCTCTAAAAATACACAATGAAAAATTTAGAAAAATTGATATTCATAATGCTTAAACTGTTATTTTCAAAAGGGTATTTTTAGATTTTACTTTTAAGTAAAAAATAAGATAGATACAAGGTGGGGGAAAAAATGTGTTTAAAATGTGAAACGTTTTTATCTTGGTCAACTTCAAAAAATTCTAGAAATTACAATATTCATCCCTTAGATTCAAAATTATAGTCGTAATAAAATAGTCTCTGTAGATTGTTGAAGTATATTCCGTTTGTTAAAAAAAAAGGTTTAATAATAGATACATTGTTGGGGGGGGAATAACTCATTATCATTACTTTCATGTTTAAGGAACATACTGTTAAACAATTGTCAAATTGACATATCAAATCTTAATTAAAAAAATTTGAAAAATAGTCATCAGAAAGCTAACACAATTCTTCACATTTGTTTTTACTGTAAAGTGAAATTATAAATAAAAAAATCACATTTGTATGCCGGAAGTTGAAGAAATTGTGAAAATATAGTTTTTTTTCTCATAAAACAAGAAAAATAGACACCCATCTTCATGATTTCACCCAAAATAAAATATTGAAGTTATTTTTTTTTTAGAAGAAGATGGAAGCTATGGTTTTTATGACAGAATGCATATAACCTGCAAAAACCAGACATTCTATTTGATAGTAGGTGCAGAAAAGAACACAACCGGAGCGACTGATTGGGCTACATGGATTGAGAAGGGATGTGCAAAACCCTTCATATCAAAATGTAGTTGTAAATTAAAAAGTAGGAGCTCAATCTAGGTGGTCTCCTTTTGAGTCACTGCCCCACCATCGGGAGGGATTCCTAGAAGATGAATAGTGTTTTGGAAAGGATATGGAGGTGGAACATAAACGTCTTATCCAAAGGCATCTCAGACTTGGGAGCTAGGGAAGTGCATTACCCAACTAACTAAAGAACTAATATATGTGATCATTTTTACTAGAGTCGGGGAACACACTAAGGTCATGAAATACCACGCCCTGATCATAAACTTTTTTAGGGTTACGACTTTCTGAAAGAGACCTCACATGATGGGTCAAAACTTGGTTGATCCTAAAATGGTACTATGAACTCCAACTCATCTCTAAAGGCTTCTTCACGATCATTTTCTACAATCTTGAAGACAAGGACTAGGTCTTTGAAAATGACCCATATTTCTTCAATTTGGCAAGGTTATATCTTATATTCTCGATAGATCAGTTCTAGCAGGAAAAAGAGGATTTCTCTTTTGCACCAGTATGGATCCACTTCTACTCCCTTCCTCATGAGTTCTGTCTCAATGAAATCCTAATGGGAATCGACAATACCCTAGGAATATATGAGAAATCCTCAGAAGAAACAAAACAATGGTAATATACCTGATATGCCCAGATCTAAATGTATATGAACATCTCCAAGGCATTTCCAGGATCAGTTGCCACATAATATTAGGATGAAGACTAGATCCAAACTATATATTATGAACACATACCCTTATGTTTCTGAAAATTCCATGAGCATGGACATATCTTCTGGGATTACACCCTCAATGCCCCAGTGCAAGCAGTTGTCGAAAAAAATCAAAAGATGGATTCAAACAAGCCAATGGTCGTAGAAAACAACCTCCAAAGAAACCTAATCAGAGGGTAGGTAAGAATATTCCTACTAAAAATTATTTTGATGCTTTAAATCATCTACCAGATGCAAAAGAAGTGGAAAATACCCATAAACTGGGAAACCCATGCATTGATAAAGGAAAATCCAAACAATCTTTGGATACAGACTTAGAGAAAATCATCCCCTCTAGTTCCCCTTCTCAGTTGGATGCATAAAAGGAATCATATGAATGGAGGGACACTATAATTCACATGGATGAACAAGAACTCATCGATATAGATGTGAAAAAAATGGAGGATGCTTTCAATAAGAAGTAACTACAATCTATACTGGTAGAGAATGTTCGAAAAGTCCACAAAGTTTTCATAGACTCCACAACAGGTGCCACTTCCAAGTTGGGTATAAGCTCATATCCAGGTCCCAACCCCTGAAGAAATCCCAAAGAAAGTAAGCAACAAGGGAACAAATCAATGCAACAACTGATTAAAAAGGTAGGTCACTTTATGATCAACTCGGGATAGATCCAATGTCTCACCGAGGGATTCTTCTCTCCCCCACCTGAATCCTCATGATGAATATCATCACATGGAATGTAAGATTTATAAATGGAATATCCAAATAGAGGATTCTTTGTAATAGCATGATGATAGAGGATTTAGATGTTCTCTTTATATAGAAAACAAAATGTGCAGGCGAAGCGGTGGAAGATGTCTTTATAATATGTTGGATGCACTGTAACTTCATCTACAACAACTCAAAAGGTGCAGTAGGAGCACTATAATTTCTTTGGAACCCTACCATGGTAATTGTTGATCTACCCTTCTCTACAACTAGTATGTTGCCTACACACTTTCGATCCCTTGGATCCAACAAGGAGGGTGTTCTCACAAACTGTAATTTACCCCAAATTTCCCAAATAATATTTGTTTTTGTTAGGGGACCTTAAAGTTCCTTGACTCTCCAACATTTATTGTGACACAGAGATAATCAATTAAACATAACATTATTCCTTTATTGTATGCATAGTAGACATATCGTCGTTATTGGATTATAATTATACACTTATTTGTATTGAATAAAATTGTGACCAGGACTATCATAGTCCTTAGAATAACCATCATGTCTATGTCAAGACACGTTGTCCATAATATAGCGCATAACAAACTATCATTAATCATATATCATCCAATTCTACATAATTATCTTAGCTCCAATCAACAATGTATACTATAGACTATAGACTATCATATAGTCTATCCATAACTCTAACCATAACAATATATATCGTTTATCATATAGATTATCATATCGATATGATCACAATAAAACTTTCCATAAAAATATATATATCATTTACCATACAAACTATCATATGGATATCATAACACTAACACTATGCACAATGATATATATATCGTTTAACATATCTATACTATTATATGGATACCATAGCAATGTATGACCTTAGCATAGTGTAGCGAACATATACCATAACCATATTGTTAGTAACCCTACCCGACTAGTAACATGACTCAGTAATAAAGTAGTTTGAAACCAGATGAAACCTACAGGATTCCTTCCTAACCCCTTTTTCTTCATGCCTTAATTGCATGTGAACACGAGATGTGACCCGATTCTATAGGATAGGTCCTTATTTGGAGCCTTGAAAGCTTCAGAGCTCAAGAACTTCAGCTTCATAAGCTCTTGCTACTTCGTTCCTTATTTCTTTCAAACACCTAATTGGAGAACTTCATGAAGTGGGGTGGATCATCGGTCCATAGCTTCCTCAACAACCACAGGTTGGGATTTATTATGGAACTTTGGGCTTCGGAAGTTCCGGGGTGTCCATACTCTCCAACATTCCAGAGTGCCAAATCTCTGGACTATGGTATCGATTTTCACATAGCTTATCCCAATCAATGGTTAATATTAACTCTTGCCTCCGGGAGTTCTTGACTCAATGCAATTGCAACACAATTCGTCTAGAGTACAAAGTCTCCAAACCTTGGTATCAAGCGTGATGCGTCCAATGGGGCCCACGGTCTTCATTCTTGAACTAATAAATACTGTAAACTCCACATCAAATTTAGTAATTTTCAAATTGCAGGGACATGGGTTGGTAGTTTTAGAGTAACTCATTGATCATTCCACAATTGTCCCCATGCTGACATGTACCCCTTATGGGAAACCGTGGTTTGGATTGCAGGACCTCCCTATAGATTAACTTCTATGAAACTTCAATCTTCACAATGGCTCCTGGCCATTGATCTTGATAGATCATAATCAAAGTTAATGCATCCCTGATATAGCTAACTTCTTCTCCAAGTTTAACTACCTTGTGCCACCACCTAGACTGGCATGTGGAAGGACACATGAAGTTGACACGCGACCCAATAAGGCTGGTGACATATGTCACATTATAACCACATTTCTATCTTACAAAGGTTCTTAACTCACTATCATGGGGCACACATCCCATGTGTTTATGTCATCACTAGTGACGTCAGTAGGCCACGTCACTTTGGGACTTCGAGCTTCAGGAGATTTCACCTTAGCATACCCCATTTTTCCCGAACGTCAAACTCCCAAAATTTCTTACCTTCTACTCTTGGCTTAACCCTACGGTTCTAATCTGTCCTTGGTCAAATCCAACGACAAACACTTTCCCCATGGATGTACGATGTAGATCCTCTTCGGCAGTTCGGAAATTCGGGCTTCGACCCTTTCTTCTCTATCACCCATAAAGTTCATAGAAGTTTCAAAGTCCGAATTACTTAGGGGTTAATCCTCATTTGTATTCCTTTGCAGGTTGTGAAAATCAAGGTAACCAGATGAAGGAAACATCTTTCTCGAAAGGTATTTGATTTCTTATCTGTGCGTACATTACATCGGTTACATACAGATTATGTGTGTACTTCTTAGAACTCTATTTACAATACAAGAGGTTGTGGAGTCTTTGATCTATGGTACTCCAACTATAATATTTGAACAATGTTCGATTGAATACAAAGTTTGATTTTGTAATATACTTTGAATTCATCGCTATGTTTATGTGGTAATAAATAATGTATTCGGATTGTTATTCGTTCTATCTATTCTCTGTGGTAATTGTGTATGTACAGATTTAAATGGAAATTGAATATATATGTACGACCATTACATTTCAAATAAACAATATATTCATTATCCTTTAACTATACTAAGCTATAGAAAAACATGATCATACAGTCCCTTAAGAATTGATTTCATTTATGTATACAGATTCAATCATATTCCTAACAAATAATAATCATAAATATAACATTGACAAATAATACAAGATGAGATACATATCTAAAACCTGATGTTGGAGTACAAATGGAACACCCACATTCCACCCAACCATAGAACAAAACAACCAAGTTCACTTTCCTTTTTCACCCTCTAGCCTGACCATGAGTCCATAAGGGAAAACTGAATGATCCTACTTATCTATAGTCACCATCCACAGATCAAAAATTCCTTTTCCTCACACTAACAATGCTCATAACAAAAAATAATTTATTCTCCCCAACATACTAAGCAATGTCCTGCCTCCTCCATAAATTGTTTTTATATGCATCCTTGTGCCTAGGTCTTTCCTTCCCTCCTTGGTAAATCCACATCTTTACAAATCCCTGATTTTTAGGGGCTGCTAGTGGTCAAATTCCATATTTTCCACTTGTAAAAATCAGCCTTGAGGTAACTCAAACCTGTTCTCCACTCATGGAGTCATGGTCAACTATTTTTAACCTGGTTGTTCCATTTGTCTTCCATCATTTAATTTATTAAATGTTTTTCCTACACGTGTGTAAAATAAAAGAGGACAATTGGGAAAGTCAAATATTTGCCGAACATTCATCAAATAATTAATTACGACAATCAAAATTCCAAATTCGAATTTTCCATAAATGGAAAATAATTTCCAAATCCGAATTTTCCATAAACAAAAATTTATTTCAAAGTTCACTTAGAATTTAATATTCTAAAATTTGAGGATATTACACAAACTCTTACAGACCAAAAAATAATCAGGAAAAATAACTCTTCCTGAACAGTCTATCATATAATGGAAGATTGATAGGATAAAAGCACCATGTTCTCGAGGGATATTTTAATATCATCCTCACTCTTGAAGAAAAAAGATGGGGCTCAAAGTGGCTTGAACAGGATAGAAGCAAGTCTGGGGTCCTCATTGATCATGTCAATCTAATTTATAGACAATCCAAGAATGACACCTTTACTTGGTCCAAAAAATGATCTAGAACTCAACGAATTTCCTGCAGACTTGATTGATTTCTCATTTCATAAACCTTGATGCTTGAGGGACCCTCGATTGAAGTAATCATCCACCCAAAATTAGCATCTGGTCATTTTCCAATACAACTATGGATTGCCACAATAGCTATTCCCAAATATAATACATTTCAATTTGAATTTTTTTTGGCTAACTCATATTGATTTCCAAGAGCTCTCCCAAACCTAGTGGGAGAATGTTGAGATCTCGCATGGATCACAAATGTATAATTCCAAAAAATATTGAAGAGATTCAAGAAACAACTTCGAGACTGGAATAAGATTTTTTTTGGAAATATATTTTAGACGCAGAGGATTTTGGACAAACGCCTATAAGAAATCCAACAGGAATCCATCTTACAGGGTTACTTGGATGCTTTGAGAAGGGAGGAGGAACTGTTTAAATAGAAACTAGAGGAACGACACAAGGATGAGGAAATATGTTGGAAATAAAAATACATAGTGCAATGGCTCAAGGAAGGGGAAAGGAATACAAAATTAGTCCATGGATCCATGGTACACAAACGATACATTAATCGTATCACAAATCTTGAAGATGAAGAGGGAAACCCAATTCCGGACCACGAGGGATTAGAAATTGAGCTGGTAAAATATTATAAGGAGATTTTATCAGAGTCTCTCATTGATCGAACCCCAACCATCAAGATATTAACCCAACACATTCCATCCCTTATTACGCCTAAGAAAAATCAGGCCTTGATGAGGCTAATTATGTTGGAAGAGGTGGATCAAGTTGTCAAGGAAATTCCCCTAGGAGAGGCACCAGAGCAAGATGGATTCACAACACACTTCTTCAATTTTTGTTGGTTTATGATAATAGAAGATGCATGGAAACTTGTGAAGGAATCAAGGAATTTGGGGCAAGTGCTCTCGACCCTCAATGCCACTTTTTCCACTGTAATTCCAGAGGAATAACGAGTCACTCATCCAAAGAAATTCGGACCCATTGCACTTTGGAATGTAATCTACAAGATCATCCCCAAATTTATTGATCTCCCACTCAAAAAAATCCTCCCTTTCATCATCTCCAAGGTGAATTCGGGTTATGTTGAAGGGCAGCAAATCATGGACAATGTCATCTTGGTCCATGAAGTGATCCAGTTGCTCAAGGTAAAATTTTAGCAGTTAAAAAGAGAGTAAGAGTGATGTTGTAAATCGTCCTTATGACTTGTTGTAATTGTTGATATTGAGGAAGAATCATGCTATAATAAAATATTTAATGTGGCACATGTTAATGGATCATTTCATCCTATGAGGTTGTTATTGAATATGTAAATTGTCGCTTGGGTTGTCAATTTATTTGATGGTTGTCTCTCCTAGTTCTTTTCATTATAATCTCATGTTATGGACATTATTTGAATGCTCTATGGTTTCACATTAGCTATTGTCTACATATTCTTAGTGTTGATGGTGTGTCTTGTATAAGGACCCTAATTTACTTTCATAACCTAAAATATTTGTAATAGTCATAATGCATCGTTGATGGTTTGACTATGTATTCTTCCATATGAGTTCAAGCTTTCCGTGTTTGTAGTGTTTGACTCCATAACCCTTCGGTTGACACTATCCTTAGCAATATACCACCATCTATTTGTATAAATTATATCATACATTGTTGTAGTAAATCTACTCTCTTATATCACCCAGTTCCTTATTGTTTATCTTTGGTAGTCGTTCTTAGGGATTCCCCCCTTGAGTAGGAGGAGATCCAACAAAAGTTAACACGATAGGTTACTTAGGTGACATTGGTGATTGTCCTAGTAGTTCCTTATCGAGTTTCACCTTCTCCTAGTATTTCCTTCTTGGGTTTCACCTTGTGGATTATGGATTTTATGATTAACGAAAAATTTGGGAGGTAACACCTCCCACTACTCAACATCTATTCCCTGTTACTATTCAACAAATATATCACAACATTGGAAGGTGTATGACACATGTGTACCAACAATCAATACTTAGTGTTTATATATATATATATATATATATATATATATATATATATATACTAATTATCACTGTGGAAATATTTTATTATTATTTATATTAATTAAAAAATAAAAATTAATCACACATCCAAAATTATATTAATATTTGAAATGTCAAAATTTTTAATTTATTAAAAAACCTATGATCAAATATTTTGAAGCAATGATTGCATTCATTCCACACCCTCTGATTTTAAAGTAAAAATTATATTAATTTTGATACTATGTTCAAAGAGAATTGAGAACATTAAAAATTTAAAAGTTCAAGTTAATAGAAATAAAACTCTCTAAATTATATTATAAAAAAATGAAATAAAAAATAACTTAATAATAATGTTGAAAGAATTTTTTTTTAAGTAAATATTTGTATTAACTTGGTATTTTAGAAACATTGTCACAGATGAGTACAGATAAAATCTGCGATTTGGCCTCCAAAAATAAGAAACTAATACTAGACCCAAATTTGCAAGAGTATAACCATTGTTTTATGACTTGTATGTAGAATCTAAAACCTAGTACAAAAGAAGAAACTAAAAAAAATCCTTCGGTCACTTCCCATTGACTATAATTTAACAAAAAATGAGTCCTTTTATTCATGAAAAGTAACTGTGGTAGTTGCATTCCTCTAGATATCAAGGTCCTATGGTGAACTGAAAGGATTGGCCAAAGGTAGGACATTTTTTTCTCACTGTTTAGTTGGAAAATATTGTAAAGAACATTTTCATTTGAAAAAGGAGATCCTCATGTCGATGGAACTAGTCATCCAGGTCCCGTCGCATTTCGAAGATGAGGCATAGGTGTTCCTATGAGAATCTATACCTTAGGGATGATCTTGGTTGTGCATTCTCTTAGCATGGAGTACTTGTGACTTCATCTCGTGGGTGTTGAAGCAAATCCTTGGTATTAAGGTAATCTTGTGGTTGCGGAAGATCTTCCTCACTGTAAATTGGCCATGTGTTGTAGCGCTCTATGAAATGGGGATGAAGATGAATGATATCTTGCACATGGGCCTATGAAGATCCATATCCAAGTGAATGAATCATTGGAGGATATTTTTTAGGAACCTAATCTGCCTAACCCCTCACATAGGTAGAATAATATAATTCCATGTAATAAAGGCCAATATTAATAAGGCCTAGCAATAAGGAAGAATAAGTCATGTGTAAGAAGACCTAATAGAAGATTTTGCTTATAGAAGGATATTCCTCTATATTGTTCTTTTGGATAGATAGATTTAGTATAAATAGGAGTAGAGGGTATGAGAAATCTTGTTTTGGATATTATTGTAATAGAGATTTGTTGTGCTAGAGGTTTCCCCCTTTAAGAGGAAAGTGAACATTGCTATCATTAATCAAGGTGCTATTTATGGTGTTATCCTGGTATTATTCTAGTATTTTTCTGGTTATATCATTGTTTCTCTTTCATTTCTATGCTAAAATATTTTTGTTCTGCATACTATTTTATATTTGGAATACTACAAGTGGTATCAGAGCACCTTTCTAGACAAAAAATTGTGGGTTAATTTTCTCAGGGTAGAGACATATTCCAACGTCTTAAAGCTACATATATATTTCATTCATTGCATAAATACGCAGTCGGGGAAGAATACACACAGGAACTAGAAGTGGTTTTTAAGGGCACATCTGTTGGCCATGCTTGTAACCCTTGTTGGTACCCCTTCGAGTGGTAGCATATCAGACAACACCTGCATACGGATCAACCTAGATATCCAAAATCCCTCCATAGATATATCGATCGACTTCCTGATTGTTATAGTGCCACTGAGAACATCACTTGGGAAGATACTCTCTAGTATATAGGTAGTCTAGTACTATGACTAAGGGAACGATATAACCTCCTTAGATTGTTCCGTAACATATTGGGTCAAGTACTACTGTTGGAACCCACATGTATATCAAAGAGATACAGCATAGGGAAAACCCTTGTCTATATAAACCCTGAATATCCTACCCCTGGGAATGGAAACAAAAACAAAAAAAACAAAATCTATTGCTACACAATAGTGCCTTTTGAATTTTGGTTGTGAAATTACTACACATTTCTTCATGTTAAGAATTTGGGCATTTTGTCACTGTAGTATTATTCAGGCCATAGTATAACTCTTCATTAGTAAAAACAAAATGAGTATAGTAGTCCCGTCGGCACACTTATTTGAGACTTATCGCACTGGGTTCCTCTCTTCGCACTGATTCTAGTGATACCTATCATTTTTAACACACTTTTTTTTGTGGACCCGACCCTTCTCCGACACTCTTATTTGTCCCCTATCCCATTAGATCCCCCTTTTCTACCTAATAATAGTGGTACCTATCAATTGAAACCCTTCTTCCTAGTGGTCCCACCCACCCCTCCAAACCCCTTGGGTTTCCCCTATACCATTTTCCTCCCATTTTTCCAAATGGTCACCACACAAGCCCATGAACTCAATACCTTGATTGCTAACAACCACAAGAACAAGGAAGACACCAATAATATCAATTAAAACCTTTGCTCAATTAATTTGGCTATTCAGGTCCTCCAGGACCAATGTGCCTACATCAAAGACCTCAAAGACCTCAAAGCCATCTTTTAACACTTCATCGGCCATTCCTAGAGCCCTTCCTCTTCTAAACAACCTTTTTATCAGGATGAACATGATTCTTCCCATTACCAAGGTCCCCATACTACCCACTTTCATCGAGACCTCTGCCCTCCTAGAATTGAGGTGAACAAATTTGATGGATCGGATCCCACAAGATGGGTCACCCAAATGGAACATTATTTCTCTTTGCATTGCATTACTAATGATTTATCCAAACTTCGTTACGATGTCCTACATCTGGATCTGGAGCGATGGAAATGGTGGTGATGCCGAAAAAAGGCACACCAAGAGTATGTTGCTTGGACACAGTTTGTTGTCGAATTTTATGACCACTTTGACTCTAACAGCCACCATTTAGGTCATTTGACCAAGTTAAAGTAGTCTGAGACAGTGGAAGAATTTCTTTCCACATTTGAGCACTTGGATTTCATAACAGAGGGCATGTCAGATGCTTTATTTAGGGAATGATTTATCATTGGCCTCAAAGATGAAATTTGGGCCCATTTTCTCATGGCACACCCCCATACTTGGTTGAAAGCTACTCAACGAGCCAAGGAAGAAAAACAAATTGTGTCCTCCCAGATCCACAAACCCTCCTTTCCTCCTCTCCCTAAACCCAGCAATTATGCCCCTTCTGCAACTCTCCTCAAGATCCATAAATTAACCAAGGATGAAATGGCCGAATGTCAACTCAAGGGTCTTTGTTATAATTGTGATGAAAAATATTTTCTCAGGCTTAAGTGTAAGGAACAAAATATTTTCATGATTGTGACTGACGATATTTCTAAAGAGGATGTTGGTGTTCCTCCTGTGGAGGAATTACAATCGCCATATTATCTGACCCCACCCTCTGATCCACTAGATGTTGACCGGGTGATTTCACTTAATGCGCTCACTGGCTTCTCTACTCCCCAAACTCTCAAATTAATTGGTTACATAAAAAATAGGAAAGTCATCATCCTTGTGGATAGTGGTAGCACCCATAATTCTATTCATCGATGAATTTCCTAAGAATTCAATTGTTACATCTATGTCATAAATAATTTTCAAATCATGATTGCCAATGGTGGTTCCATGAAATGTGGGGGACGATGTGAAAATGTGTGACTCTAAATTGGTCAGTATCACCTGAAATCCCATATGTTTTTTACATACATGGTTGGTTGTGAAATTTTTCTTGGCGTCGAATGGTTACTCACTCTAGGCCCCATTCTCATGGATTTGAAGGAGTTAATTATGCAATTCCAATAGGAGGGACAACAATATAAGTTCCAAGGAATCACAACAGGCTTCCCTGAGATCATCAGTTCCCATCACATGGAAACACTCCTCAAAAAAGGTCATTCGAGCATTATATCCCAACTCCACTCCACTCATGCTATTAAGACACCTTTTGTGCATCCCGACCTCCAATCTATCCTCTCTTGCCACCAAGTTGTTTTTACCACTCCCAAAGAAATTCCCCCTTCCCGTGGAATCCATGATCATTCCATCACTCTTATCCCATAAATTCTTCCTCCCAATGTTTGGCCTTATCATCATCCCTTTTCCCAGAAGAATGAAATTGAGAAAAAGTTTCATCTATTTCTAGAAGTAGGTGTTAATCCTAGTACTAGCCCCTATTCTTCCCCTGTGGTCATGGTACTCAAAAAAGAAGGTACTTGCCGCATGTGTCCTGATTTCCGCGTCCTCAACAAACTCATAATCAAAGACAAATTCCACATTCCTGTCATTGATGACCTCTTGGATGAATTCAGTGGTGCTCAGTACTTCACCAAACTGGATCTACATTCTCGATACCACCAGATCCATATGAAAGAATAAGACATTCCCAAGATTTCATTTCGAGCTCATGAGGGTCATTATGAATTCTTGGTAATTCCCTTTGGATTGTGTAATGATCCTTCCACTTTCCAATGTCTTATGAATCATGTCTTCCATCCTTTTCTCAGTCATTTTGTCTTAGTTTTCTTTAATGATATTCTTATATGTAGTAAAACTTGTCCATCTCATCTCTCCCATGTGAATCAAGTTCTTCATGTACTCTCTAAGCACCAAATCTTTCTCAAACAATCTAAATATTCCTTTGGTGCCTCACAAGTGGAATACTTAGGTCATATTTTTGGCAAGTATGGTGTCTGAGTGGATCCTAAGAAAATTGAATCTATCCAGGACTGGCATCGCCCTAAAACTATTAAGATCTTGCATGGTTTTGTGGGTTTAACGGGCTATTCTAGGAAGTTTTTTCAAAATTATGGAAAAATTGCAACTTCTCTCACTTATATCCTTAAAAAGAATGCTTTTACTTGGACTTCAGTTGCATATCATGCCTTCCAAGCCTTGAGAGATGCTATGTGATCGACCCCTATATTAGCTCTTCCAGACTTCACAAAAACATTCGTATTGCAATGTGATGCTTCTTGGAAAGGAATTGGGGTTGTCCTCATGTAGGATGGCAAGCCTTTTTCCTTCACTAGAAAACAAATTTCAAAGTGACATTTGGGCCAATCCATTTATTAAAAGGAAAGGTTAGTTATTCTACATGATGTGGATCTTCGACGTCCTTATTTATTAGGTCAATGCTTCCAAAGAAAAAGTGATCATCAGAGTCTCAAGTATTTCATGGAACAACGAACTTCATCACCGATGCAACAAAAATGGGTGATGCAGGAGCATCGCTCTACCTCATCACAAACCAGTTGATTAGCACGAGTGGTGTGCATTCAAGGAAGGGAGAGGCGTCACCCTCTCATTTTTCCTTCGAGAATCTAAATCATGATTAAGGAAATTAATGCTGACAGGCTGGAAGAGCCAAGTTGTGCCATCACACAAGCTATAGATGAGGTCACCATTAAGTGGTTTGTGGTAGGAGGGATCTGCATTCGATTCAGATCAGACTTCCATCATTGTAATCTTCCCATTAGACATGCATTTTGAATGGTGATTAGACACCACTAGATTATCTTGGAGGGAAACTCATCGATCCCCTCTTGTATAAACACTTGTATTATTTCCAGTATACCATACATCGTAGATAGAGATAGGAGATAGATAGTTGAGGGAGAGCGAAGACTCAGTTGTAGTCTGGAATCACATATTGTAATGGACATTCCACCATTTATAGAAAGTAAGAGTTTTTCTTGTTTGTCAATTTTTGTGTAATGGATATCTGGTTATGAATATCATACATATGTGTGTGTGTGTTGTAGATGTATGTTAGAAATTGTTTGCAGGGATAGAGTCATAATCTTATATCTTTGAGTGTGTTGGATTAGTTCTGGTCCTCAAGGCTAAGTGCAAGAAGTGCTCGACAAAGGGTGGAAAATATGTGATCCGACGCAAGGAGTGCATGTCTGAACTCGTTCGAGTGAGAACAGAAGCTTCCAGGAGGGAACACCAGGATAATTCATAGACTTGGAGGGAAATTCCAAGGTGGTTGGATACCTTGGAAAGAAAGACTGTGTGGGAGGAAGCACAACGCAGATTTACTGAATACCATGTAATGCTCTTTCAGGAGGGCATAGAGAAAGTACGAGTGCGTAGAAGGGAAACACATTCTAAAGTGTTGGAAGCATTGAGAAAACCCCAGGGTTGTTGAACACTCTAAGGATGGAAGTATTTGAAAGAGGGCATCGACAAAGGAAAGGAGATGCCTTAAGACTTTTGGAAGGGCTAAGGGAAAAGTCATCGAAAGGCTTAGACAAGTGCAAGGAGTGTGCCAAGGACACAGTAAGTTCATCTTACAAGCTCATGAGGAAGGGCATTAAGTTGTCGGGAGGGAACTAGAAGGTGCACTAAAGGACGTAGAGGAACTAATAACCTTGAAGGTTTCAAGCCGAGAAAAGTCACGAAGAATTTGCACAGGGCTTTGCAAGGAGTGCAGAAGAAGGCTGAGAATAGTCTAAGTCTCATGAAGAAATTGCGCTAAGTTTGCAAGAAGGTCGAGGACTTGTCGAAGTCCCGAAGACTGTAAAATAGTCCATCGTCAGGAGGAGATGGGTGGAAGAAGATCAAGAGATCTAAGAGTTGGAACTCCGAGATGTTTTGCTAAGAGAAAATAGAGATCTTTGTGAAGTCGCTAAGAGCAGTTTGAATCTAGACCATTAGATTTGGAAGGGAGATGTGGAAGTGATCCACCGATTTGGAGGAATAACAATCTGAAAAATATCTGAGGAGGATATTGAGAGACTCCTGCAGTTTGGAGTCCAAATAGATTGCAACAGTCGATAAGAGGGAGGGACAGGGGCCATTGATCCTCTCTCCATTTGAGTTCTTCGATTCAATATTTGGGAACATAAGAGTTGGCTTCCATGGAAGTAGCCAAATCCCAAATCCCAAAGCGCTTTGTGTGGTTGAGTCTCGGAACATAGCTTGAAGTCACATGATATAAAGGGATTGGAACAGAGAGCGACTTCCACCACCAACTTTTTTCAAAGGGCCAAGAAGAGAGACGTGGGGTTAAAGGGATGCACACTTTGGGGAAAGAAGGACCTGTGATAGAGTTTGTCAGGTTCTATCTTGGAGCTGAAGATTCAATCTGAATCACGTGTTCAAATGATCCTACATCGAGAGGTCGCACAACCCCGAAGGGGGGTGGAACCTGCACCAGAGTGGTATCAGAGAGAATACAGAATTGATTTATGTAGGCAAGGGAGACAGAGTGTGATACTCTACAAAAATTGTTGCAAGGTGTGCAGCAGATGATAGATAGCCAGGTGGGCTATAGGTGAAGCAAGATGGTCATTAGAGGTCATGATCATGGTCAAGGAGAAGTTTTCCCACAAAAAATCAAAGTAGAGATGGATAAGGAGCTCAATTAAATCCGAGAAAAGATGGAGATACTAGCATTTAAGATGCAGCAGGAGGAAAAGGTGCGTTGTAGATACAAGTGGCATTTGAAAATGATAGCTAAGTGGCTTGTTCGGAAATTTTTGGCCAGAGGGAAGCAATGTGTGTTGAAAAGGTGGTTGAGATATGTCGAAAACCTCACTAGTGAGGGAAAGAGATATAGCAGAGGTCCCAGAGGTTTCCATGTGGGCAATGCGAAGGTGTCAGTTGATCTTGTAAGCTGCTAGGAGGGCAGAAGAGACATCCCGAATTTCCAAGTGGGCAAGGGAGAAGATATGAGCTCAGTTGAGAGTTCACGTCACTAGGAGGTGTTGACATATGGAGAGGAAAGGCCTCATCCATATGAAGATTCATATGGAGCTGCAAGCCACGTGAATGAATATGATGACAAGTTGGAAACTTTCTTCATAGGGGATAAGGATCAGAGGTGTGTTTTGGTCATTGGAGGAATCAAGATATTCCTACTAAGAAATCAAGGAGAGGATAGCATAAGGGTTGCAGAGGCAACAAAAGGACAACAAGATGAGACTGTCATGGAGGAGAAGGAGAAGATACTGAAGTCTTTCCCAACAGAGAAGGAGCACCCACTTGAGTTACTCACTCGGTGGGAGATGGAGTTAAAGGCACTAGAGGATTGGTTGGACAGTCCAGAACCAGAAGGTGGCTACCATGAGATATTCATTCCAGAAGAGACATGCCAACACGAGTTGCAACTGGAGAGATCTGGAATGGAACTAGCTGAAGAACTGACAGAAGTTAGTGGTGAGACTCTGGAATTGGAGTTTGCAACAGAGTGGCTAGTCAGCATCACAAGGGATGAAAGTAGCATGGGAAATCAAGATGATCTACACATAGAACAGCATGAAGAGTTGCAGTCGAGCAGAGTGAACAGGCCAAACCAACCTATGAAGTAGCTGGAAGAATTCATAGAGGAAGTAAAGAGATTGATGTTGAGGTTAGAAGAAGAATTGGTCAACAAGGAGAAGCTAGACAGAAAGGAACCTGTACGAGCAACAGGGAGGATGAAGATGTCAAAGCAACAACAGAAGCAAGGCAGAGGAGCAGAAGAACAACTCCAAGAGAAAGTTTGGGATCCAGGAGGATTTCAACAGAGCTGGGAAGCTCATGAGCAGGATCTCATGAATTTTTCGGAGCCGTGGAGCATGATGCAGGAGCATCGCTCTACCTCATCACACGTCAATTGATTAGCACTAGTGGTGCGCATTCAAGGAAGGGAGAGGCATCGCCCTCTGATTTTTCCTTCGAGAATCTAAATCGTGATTAAGGCAATTAATGCTGACAGGTTGGAAGAGCCAAGTTGTGTCTTCGCAAAAGCTGTAGATGAGGCCGCCATTAAGTGGTTGATGGTAGGATGGATCTGCATCCAATTTGGATCATATTTCTATAATTGTAATCTTCCCATTAGACAGGTGTTTTGAATGGTGATTAGACACCACTAGATTGGCTTGGAGGGAAGCTCATCGAGCCCCTCTTGTATAAACTCTTGTACTGTTTCTAGTAGATCATACATCGCAGATAGAGATAGGAGATAGACAGTTGAGGGAGAGTTGAGACTCAATTATAGTCCGGAATCGCATATTGTAATGGACATTCCACCATTAATAGAAAGTAATTGTTTTTCCTATTTGCCAATTTTCGTGTAATGGATATATGGTTATGAATGTCATACATATGCGTGTATGTTGTATATGTATGTTAGAAATCGTCTATAGGTATAGAGTTATAATATTCTATCTGTGAGTGTGTTGGATTAGTTTTGTTTCTCAAGGATAATTGCAAGGAGTGCATGACAAAGGGTGGAAACTCTATGAGCCGATGCAAGGAGTGCATGTTTGAGCTCGTTCATTCAAAAGAAAAGATGCCAGGAGGGCACACTAGGATAATTCATAGAATCGAAGGGAAAGTTCAAGGTGGTTGGATACCTTGGAAAGAAAGACTGTGTGGGAGGAAGCACAACACAAAGTTACTGAATACTTTGTAATACTATGCAAGGAGGGCATAGAGAAAGTACGAGTGCATACAAGGGAAACACATTTTGAAGTGTTGGAAGCATTGAGAAAACCCTAGGGTTGTTAAACACTCTGAGGAAGGAAGTGTTTGCAAGAGTGCATCGACAAAGAAAAGGAGATGCCTTAAGACTTTTGGAAGGGCTAAGGGAGAAGTCATCGAAAGGCTTATCCAAGGAGTGCGCCAAGGACACAATAAGTTCATCCTACAAGCTCACGAGGAAGGGCGTTAAGTTGCCAGGAG
>JASDQU010735562.1:141093-155990 GCA_032191745.1 Picea mariana | reverse complement strand
ATTTTGAAGCAATGATTGCATTCATTCCACACCCTCTGATTTTAAAGTAAAAATTATATTAATTTTGATACTATGTTCAAAGAGAATTGAGAACATTAAAAATTTAAAAGTTCAAGTTAATAGAAATAAAACTCTCTAAATTATATTATAAAAAAATGAAATAAAAAATAACTTATTAATAATGTTGAAAGATTTTTTTTTTGTAAGTAAATATTTGTATTAACTCGGTATTTTAGAAACATTGTCACAGATGAGTACAGACAAAATCTGGGATTTGGCCTCCAAAAATAGGAAACCAATATCAGACCCAAATTTGCAAGAGTATAACCATTGTTTTATGACTTGTATGTAGAATCTAAAACCTAGTACAAAAGAAGAAACTAAAAAAAATCCTTGGGTCACTTCCCATTGACTATAATTTAACAAAAAATGAGTTCTTTTATTCATGAAAAGTAACTGTGGTAGTTGCATTCCTCTAGATATCAAGGTCCTATGGTGAACTGAAAGGCTTGGCCAAAGGTAGGACATTTTTTTCTCACCGTTTAGTTGGAAAATCTTGTAAAGAACATTTTCATTTGAAAAAGGAGATCCTCATGTCGATGAAACTAGTTAGCCAGGTCCCGTCGCATTTCGAAGATGAGACACAGGTGTTCCTATGAGAAGCTATACCTTAAGGATGATATTGGTTGTGCATTCTCTTAGCATGGAGTACCTGTGACTTCATCTCGTAGGTGTTGAAGCAAATCCTCGGTATTAAGGTAATCTTGTGGCTACAGAAGGTCTTCCTCACTATAAATTGGCCATGTGTCATAACGCTCCATGAACTAGGGATGAAGATGAATGATATCTTGCACATGGGCCTATGAAGATACATATCCAAGAGAATGCATCATTGGAGGATATTTTTTAAGAACCTAATCTGCCTAACCCCTCACATAGGTACAATAATATAATTCCATGTAATAAAGGCCAATATTAATAAGGCCTGGCAATAAGGAAGAATAAGTCATGTGTAAGAAGACCTAATAGAAGATTTTTCTTATAGAAGGATATTCCTCTATATTGTTCTTTTGGATAGAGAGATTTAGTATAAATAGGAGTAGAGGGTATGATAAATCTTGTCTTGGATATTATTGTAATGGACATTTGTTGTGCTAGAGGTTTCCCCCTCTAAGAGGAAAGTGAACATTGCTATCATTAATCAAGGTGCTATTTCTGGTGTTATTATGTTATTATTCTAGTATTTTTATGGTTATATCATTGTTTCTCTGTCATTTCTATGCTAAAATACTTTTGTTCTCCGTACTATTTTATACTTGGAATACTACAAGTGGTATCAGAGCACCTTTCTAGACAGAAAATTGTGGGTTAATTTTTTCACAGTAGAGACATATTCTGATGTCTTAAAGCTACATATATATTTCATTTATTGCATAAATACACGGTCGGGGAAGCATACACGCAGGAACTAGAAGCGGTTTTTAAGGGCACATCTATTGGCCACGCTTGTAACCCATGTTGGTACCCCTTTGAGTGGTAGCGCATAAGACAACACCTGTATACGGATCAGCCTAGATATCTAGAATCCCTCCATAGATAAATCAATCGACTTCCTGACTTCTATAGTGCCACCGAGAACATCACTTGGGAAGATACTCTCTAGTACATGGGTAGTCTGGTACTATGACTAAGGGAATGATATAACCTTCTCAAATTGTTCCCTGACATATTGAGTCGACTACTACTGTTGGACCCCACATGTATATCAAAGAGATATAGCATAGGGAAAACCCTTGTCTGTATAAACCCTGAATATCCTACCCCTAGGAATGGAAACAAAAACAAGACAAACAAGATCTATTGCTACACAATAGTGCCTTCTGAATTTTGGTTGTGAAATTACTACACATTTCTTCATGTTAAGAATTTGGGCATTTTGTCACTGTAGTATTATTCAGGCCATAGTATAACTCTTCATGAGTAAAAACAAAATGAGTATAGTAGTCCCATCGAAACACTTATTTGGGACCTATCCCACTGGGTTCCTCTCTTCGCACTGATTCTAGTGATACCTGTCATTTTTAACACATTTTTTTGTGGACCCGACCCTTCTCCGACAATCTTGTTTGGCCCCTATCCCATTAGATCCCCCTTTTCTCTCTAATAATAGTGGTACCTATCAATTGACACCCTTCTTCCTAGTGGTCCCACCCACCCCTCCAAACCCCTTGGGTTTCCCCTATACCATTTTCTTCCCATTTTTCCAAATGGTCACCACACAAGCCCATGAACTCAATACCTTGATTGCTAACAACCACAATAACAAGGAAGACATCAATAATATCAATTAAAACCTTAGCTCAATTAATTTGTCTATTCAGGTCCTCTAGGACCAATGTGCCTACATCAAAGACCTCATAGACCTCAAAGCCATCTTTTAACACTTCATCAGCCATTCCTAGAGCCCTTCCTCTTATGAACAACCATATTATCAGGATGACCATGATTCTTCCCATTGCCAAGGTCCTCATACTACCCACTTTCATCGAGACCTCCAACCTCCTAGAATTGAGGTGAACAAATTTGATGGATCGGATCCCATAGGATGGGTCACCCAAATGGAACATTATTTCTCTTTGCATTGCATTACTAATTATTTATCCAAGATTCGTTATGGTGTCTTACATCTGGATCTAGAACGATGGAAATGGTGGCGATGCCGAAAAAAGGCACACCAAGAGTATGTTGCTTGGACACAGTTTGTTGTCGAATTTTATGACCACTTTGACTCTAACACCCACCATTTAGGTCATTTGACCAAGTTAAAGTAGTCTGAGACAGTTGAAGAATTTATTTCCGCATTTGAGTACTTGGATTTCAGAACGGAGGGCATGTCAAATGCTTTATTTAGGGAATGATTTATCATTGGCCTCAAAGATGAAATTTGGGCCCATTTTCTCATGGCACACCCCCATACTTGGTTTAAAGCTACTCAACGAGACAAGGAAGAAAAACAAATTGTGTCCTCCCAGATCCGCAAACCCTCCTTTCCTCCTCTCCCTAAACCCACCAATTATGCCCCTCCTACAACTCTCCTCAAGATCCATAAATTAACCAAGGATGAAATGGCCGAATGTCAACTCAAGGGTCTTTGTTATAATTGTGATGAAAAATATTTTCTCAGGCTTAAGTGTAAGGAACAAAATATTTTTCTGATTGTGACTGAGGATATTTCTGAAGAGGATGTTGTTGTTCCTCCTGTGGAGGAACTACAATTGCCATCTTATCTGACCCCACCCTCTGATCCACTAGATGTTGACCTGGTGATTTCACTTAATGCACTCACTGACTTCTCTACTCCCCAAACTCTCAAATTAATTGGTTACATCAAAAATAGGAAAGTCATCATCCTTGTGGACAATGGTAGCACCCATAATTCTATTCATTGATGAATTTCCCAAGAATTCAATTGTTACATCTATGTCGTAAATAATTTTCAAATCATGATTACCAATGGTGGTTCCATGAAATGTGGGGGATGATGTGAAAATGTGTGACTCTAAATTGGTCAGTATCACCTGAAATCCCATATGTTTTCTACATACATGGGTGGTTGTGATGTTTTTATTGGTGTCGAATGGTTACACACTCTAGGCCCCATTCTCATGGATTTGAAGGAGTTAATTATGCAATTCCAATAGGATGGACAACAATATAAGTTCCAAGGAATCACAATAGGCTTCCCTGAGATCATCAGTTCCCATCACATGGAAACACTCCTCAAAAAAGGTCATTCAAGCATTATATCCCAACTCCACTCCATTCATGCTATTGAGACACCTTTTGTGCATCCCGACCTCCAATCTATTCTCTCTCGCCACCAAGTTGTTTTTACCACTCCCAAAGAAATTCCCCCTTCCCGTGGAATCCATGATCATTCCATCTCTCTTATCCCAGAAATTATTCCTCCCAATGTTCGGCCTTATCATCATCCCTTTTCCTAGAAGAATGAAATTGAGAAAAAGTTTCATCTATTTCTAGAAGAAGGTGTTAATCCCAGTACTAGCCCCTATTCTTCCCCTGTGGTCATGGTACTCAAAAAGGAAGGTACTTGGTGCATGTGTCCTGATTTCCGCGTCCTCAACAAACTCATAATCAAAGACAAATTATGCTTTCCTATCATTGATGACCTCTTGGATGAATTCAGTGGTGCTCATTACTTCACCAAACTGGATCTACATTCTCAATACCACTAGATCCATATGAAAGAATAAGACATTCCCAAGATTTCATTTCGAGCTCATGAGGGTCATTATGAATTCTTGGTAATTCCCTTTGGATTGTGTAATGATCCTTCCACTTTCCAAAGTCTTATGAATCATGTCTTCCATCCTTTTCTCAGTCATTTTGTCTTAGTTTTCTTTGATGATATTCTTATCTGTAGTAAAACTTGTCCATCTGATCTCTCCCATGTGAATCAATTTCTCCATCTACTCTCTAAGCACCAAATCTTTCTCAAACAATCTAAATCTTTCTTTGGTGCCTCACAAGTGGAATACCTAGGTCATATTTTTGGCAAGTATGGTGTCTGAGTGGATCCTAATAAAATTGAATCTATCCAGGATTGGCCTCTCCCTAAAACAATTAAGATCTTGCATGGTTTTCTGGGTTTAACGGGATATTATAAGAAGTTTTTTCGAAATTATGGAAAAATTGCAGCTCCTCTCACTTATATTCTTAAAAAGAATGCTTTTACTTGGACTTCAGTTGCATATCATTCCTTCCAAGCCTTGAAAGATGCTATGTGCTCGACCCCTATCTTAGCTCTTCCAGACTTCACAAAGACATCCGTATTGGAATGTGATGCTTATCGGAAAGGAATTGGGGTCGTCCTCATGCAGAATGGCAAGCCTTTTTCCTTCACTAGAAAACAAATTTCAAGGTGACATTTGGGCCAATCCATTTATTAAAAGGAAAGGTTAGTTATTCTGCATGATGTGGATCTCCGACGTCCTTATTTATTAGGTCAATGCTTCCAAAGAAAAATTGATCATCAGAGTCTCAAGTATTTCATGGAACAATGAATTTCATCACCTATGCAACAAAAATGGGTGATGCAGGAGCATCACTCTACCTCATCATGCACCAGTTGATTATCACGAGTGGTGCGCATTCAAGGAAGGGAGAGGCGCCACCCTCTCATTTTTCCTTCGAGAATCTAAATTGTGATTAAGGAAATTAATGTTGACAGGTTGGAAGAGCCAAGTTGTGCCATCACACAAGATGTAGATGAGGTCACCATTAAGTGGTTTCTTGTAGGAGGGATCTGCATCCGATTCAGATCTGATTTCCATCATTGTAATATGCCCATTAGACATGCGTTTTGAATGGTGATTAGACACCAGTAGATTAGCTTAGAGGGAAGCTCATCAAGCCCCTCTTGTATAAACACTTGTATTATTTCTAGTAGACCATACATCGTAGATAGAGATAGGAGATAGATAGTTGAGGGAGAGTAAAGACTCAGTTGTAGTCTGGAATCACATATTGTAATGGACATTCCACCATTAATAGAAATTAAGAGTTTTTCTTGTTTGTCAATGGATATCTTGTTATGAATATCATATATATGTGTGTATGTTGTAGATGTATGTTAGAAATCGTTTGCAAGGATAGAGACATAATCTTATATCTTTGAGTGTGTTGGATTAGTTCTGGTTCTGAAGGCTAAGTGCATGGAGTGCACGACAGAGGGTGGAAAATATGTGATCCGACGCAAGGAGTGCATGTCTGAACTCATTCGAGTGAGAAGAGAAGCTTCCAGGAGGGAACACCAGGATAATTCATAGACTTGAAGGGAAATTTCAAGGTGGTTGGATACCTTGGAAAGAAAGACTGTGTAGGAGGAAGCACAACGCAGAGTTACTGAATACCATGTAATGCTCTTCTAGGAGGGCATAGATAAAGTACGAGTGAATACAAGGGAAACACATTCTAAAGTGTTGGAAGCGTTGAGAAAACCCCAGGGTTGTTGAACACTCTGAGGAAGGAAGTCTTTGAAAGAGGGCATCGACAAAGGAAAGGAGACGCCTTAAGACTTTTGGAAGGGCTAAGGAAAAAGTTGTCGAAAGGCTTATCCGAGTGCAAGGATTGTGCCAAGGACACAGTAAGTTCATCTTACAAGCTCATGAGGAAGGGTGTTAAGTTTCCAGGAGGGAACTAGAAGGTGCATTGAAGGATGTAGAGGAACTGATAACCTTGAAGGTTTCAAGCTGAGAAAAGTCACAGAAGAATTTACGCAAGGCTTTGCAAGGAGTGCAGAAGAGGACTGAGAATAGTCTAAGTCTCAGGAAGAAATTGCACTAAGTTTGCAAGAAGGTCGAGGACTTGCCGAGGTCCCGAAGACCGTAAAATAGTCCATCCTCTGAAGGAGGTGGGTGGCAGAAGATCAAGAGATCTGAGAATTGTAACTCCAGGATGTTTTGCTAAGAGAAAATAGAGATCTTTGTGAAGTTGCTAAGAGAAGTTTGAATCTAGACCATTAGATTTGGAAGGGAGACGTGGAATTGATCCGTCGATTCGGAGGAATAACACTCCAAACAATATCTGAGGAGGATATCGAGAGACTCCTGAAGTTCGGAGTCCAAATAGATCGCAACAGTCGATAAGAAGGAGGGACAGGGGCCATTGATCCTCTCTCCATTTGAGTTCTCTGATTCAAAATTTGGGAGCGCAAGAGTTGGCTTCCATGGAAGTAGCCAAATCCCAAATCCCAAAGAGCTTTGTGTGGTTGAGCCCTGGGACATAGCCCGAGGTCACATGATAGAAAGGGCCTGGCACAGAGAGCGACTTCCACCGCCAACTTTCTTCAAAGGGCCAAGAAGAGAGACGAAGGGTTAAAGGGACACACACTTTGGGGAAAGAAGGACCTGTGATAGAGTTTGTCAAGTTCTAGCTTAGAGCTGAAGATTCAATCTGAATCAGGTGTTCAAACAACTGTATATCGAGAGGTCGCGCAACCCCGAAGGGGGGTGGAACCTGCACCAGAGTGGTATCAGATCGAATACAGAATTGATTTATGTAGGCAAGGGAGACAGAGTGTGATACTCTATGGAAATTGTTGCAAGGTGTGCAACAGATGATAGACAGCCAGGTGGGCTGCAGGTGAAGCAAGATGGCCGTTAGAGGTCATGATCGTGGTCAAGGAGAAGTTTGCCCACAAAAAATCAAAGCAGAGATGGAAAGTGATCTCAGTGAAATTCGAGAAAAGATGGAGATACTAGCATTTAAGATGCAACAGGAGGAAAAGGTGCATTGTAGATACAAGTGGCCTTTGAAAATGATAGCTAAGTGGCCTGTTCAGAAATTGTTGGCCAGAGGGAAGCAACATGTGTTGAAAAGGTGGTTGAGATGTGTCGAAAACCTCACTAGTGAGGGAAAGAGATCTGGCAGAGGTCTCAGAGGTTTCCATGTGGGCAATGTGAAGGGGTCAGTTGATCTCGTAAGTTGCCAGGAGGGCAGAGGAGACATCCCGAATTTCCAAGTGGACAAGGGAGAAGATATGAGCTCACCTAAGAGTTCACATTAGTAGGAGGTGTTGACATATGGATAGCAGGAAAGGCCTCATCCATATGAAGATTCATGCGAAGTTGCAAGCCGCATGAATGAATATGATGACAAGTTTGAAACTTTCTTTATCGGGGATAAGGATCAGAGGTGCATTTTGGTCATTGGAGGAGTCGAGATATTCCTACTAAGAAATCAAGGAGAGGATAGCATAAGGGTTGCAAAGGCAACATAAGGACAACGAGATGAGACTGTCATGGAGGAGAAGGAGAAGATACTGAAGTCTGCCCCAACAGAGAAGGAGCACCCACTTGAGTTACTCACTCGGTGGGAGATGGAGTTAAAGGTGCTAGAGGATTGGTTGGAAAGTCCAGAACCAGAAGGTGGCTACCACGAGATATCCATGCCAGAAGAGACATGCCAACACGAATTGCAACTGGAGAGATATGGAATGGAACTAGCTGAAGAACTGACAGGAGTTAGTCTGTCAGAGAAGGTAGTTGAACAATAGTTTAGTGGAGAGACTCTGAAATTGGAGTCTGCAACAGAGTGGCTAGTCAGCATCACAAGGGATGAAAGTAGCATGGGAAATCAAGATGATCTACACATAGAATGGCGTGAAGAGTTGCAGTCAAGTAGAGTGAATAGGCCGAACCAACCTATGAAGTAGCTGGAAGAATTCATAGAGGAGGTAAGGAGGTTGATGTTGAGGTTAGCAGAAGAAGTGGTCAACAAGGAGAAGCTAGACAGAAAGGAACATGCACGAGCAGCAGAGAGGATGAAGATGTCAAAGCAATAGCAGAAGCAAGGCAGTGGAGCAGAAGAACAACTCCAGGAGAAAGTTTGGGATCCAAGAGGATTTCAACAGAGCTAGGAAGCTCATGAGTAGGATCTCATGAATTTTCGGAGCTGTGGAGTATGATGTAGGAGCATCGCTCTACCTCAGCACACGCCAGTTGATTAGCACGAGTGGTGCGCATTCAAGAAAGGGAGAGGCATCGCCCTCTAATTTTTCCTTCGAGAATCTAAATCATGATTAAGGCAATTAATGCTGACAGGTTGGAAAAGCCAAGTTGTTCCTTCACATAAGTTGTATATGAGGTAGCCATTAAGTGGTTGATGGTAGGAGGGATCTGCATCCAATTTGGATCATATTTCCATAATTGTAATCTTCCCATTAGACAGGCATTTTGAATGGTGATTAGACACCACTAGATTGTCTTGGAGGGAATCTCATCGAGCCCCTCTTGTATAAACTCTTGTATTATTTCTAGTAGATCATACATCGCAGATAGAGATAGGAGATAGAAAGTTGAGGGAGAGTTGAGACTCAGTTATAGTCCGGAATCGCATATTGTAATGGACATTCCACCATTAATAGAATGTAACGGTTTTTCTTGTTTGCCAATTTTTGTGTAATGGATATCTGGTTATGAATGTCATATGTATGCGTGTATGTTGTATATGTATGTTAGAAATCGTCTGCAGGTATAGAGTTATAATATTCTATCTATGAGTGTGTTGGATTAGTTTTGTTTCTCAAGGATAATTGCAAGGAGTGCGCGACAAAGGGTGGAAACTCTATGAGCCGACGCAAGGAGTGTTTGTTTGAACTCGTTCGATTCAGAAGAGAAGATGCCAGGAGGGCACACTAGGATAATTCATAGACTCAAAGGGAAATTTCAAGGTAGTTGGATACCTTGGAAAGAAAGACTGTGTGGGAGGAAGCACAACACAAAGTTACTGAATACTCTGTAATACTATGCAAGGAGGGCATAGAGAAAGTACGAGTGCGTACAAGGGAAACACATTCTGAAGTGCTGGAAGCATTGACAAAAACCTAGGGTTGTTAAACACTCTGAGGAAGGAAGTCTTTGCAAGAGTGCATCGACAAAGAAAAGGAGATGCCTTAAGACTTCTGGAAGGGCTAAGGGAGAAGTCATCAAAAGGCTTAGCCAAGTGTAAGGAGTGGGCCAAGGACACAATAAGTTCATCCTACAGGCTCACAAGGAAGGTCGTTAAGTTGCCAGGAGAGCACTAGAAGGTCCACTAAAGGATGTAGAGGAACTGAGAACCTCGAAGGTTTCAATCCGAGAAAATTCGCAGAAGAATTTGTGTAGGACTCTGCAAGGAGTGCAGAAGAGGGTCGAGAACAGTCTAAGCCTCAGAAAAAAATTGCGCTAAGTGTGAAAGAAGGTTGAGGAATTGCCGAAGTCCCGAAGACTGTGAAATCGTCCATCATCAGGAGGAGATGGGGAGAAAAAGATTGGGAGATCTAGGAGTTGGAACTCTGGGAGGTTTTTCCAAGAGAAAACAAATATCTTCGTGAAGTCACTAAGAGTGGTTTGAATCTAGACCATTATATCCATAAGGGATGCTTGGAAGCGATCTGTCGATTTGGAGGAATAACACTCTGGAAAATATCCAAGGAGGATATCGAGAGACAACCAAAGGCCAAAGTCCAAATAGATCGCAACCATCGATCAGAAGGAAGGACGGGGGTCGTTAATCCTCATGCCATTTGAGTTCCTGATTTAGAATTCGGGAACATAAGAGTTGGCTACTATGGAAGGAGCCAAAGCCCGAAGCCATTTGTGTGGTTGAGCCCTGGGACACAGCCCGAGGTCACGTGATAGAAAGGGCCTGGCATAGAGAGCGAGTGCCACTGCCAACTTTCTTCAAATGTACAAGAAGAGAGTCATGGGGTTAAAGGGACCCACACTTTGGGGAAAGAAGGACCTGTGATAGAGTTTGTTGGGTTCCAGCAGGGAGCCGAAGATTCAATCCGACTCAGGTGTTCGAACGATCATAGACTGGGAGGTCATGTAGCCCCGAAGGGGGTGGAACTTGCACCAATGGGTGACCAAGCTATTTGACTATGATTATGAGATCATTTACAAGAAAGGGAAAGGAAAATGTTGTGGTTGATTTTTTTTCTCAAAAATATGACAAAGATGGGTCCCTTTTCTCCCTCTCCTTCATTATACCATATTGGCTCCAAGCTATTCATGAGGAATGGTTGCAAGACACCAAAATTTCTAGCATGCTCCACCAATTTCAACACAATTCTTCAGTTTCTCTAGGGTACTCTTGGCACAATGAAGAGCTTCACTACAAAGGCCATTTGTATTTGTACAAGAAATCACAACTTAAATCAATAGTGCTTTATGAACTTCATGCCTCACCCACAGTCAGGCATTTAGGGTTTACCAAAACCTATGAATGGGTCAAACATTCTTTTTTCTGGGATGGTATGAAATAGGACGTCTGAACCTTTGTGGTTGAATGTGAGTTTTGTCAACGCAACAAGGGAGAAATTTTCAAAGCTCTGAGCACACTCCAGCCACTTTCGATCCCCCCTGCTATTTGGCGAGATATTTCTATGGATTTCATTGTGGGCTTACCTAAATCGGGCAATAATTCAGTCATCATGGTGGTCGTAGATCATCTCTCCAAATATTATCATTTTTGTGCTCTTCAACACCAATTCACCGCGTCCACAATGGCTCAAATGTTCATGGATAATATCTTCAAGGTTCATGGCATGCCTAATTCTATTGTCTCTGACATAGATCCCACTTTCACCAGTAATGTTTGGCAAGAATTGTTCAATCTATAGGGCACCCAATTTCATCTCAACACCGTCTATCACCCCCGATGGATGGCTAGAATGAAGTTGTCAACAAGTGTTTGAAAAAATATTTGAGGTGTTTTGCATCTGAGAGGAAAATCGTTGGGCTAAGTGGTTACCCCTAGATGAATTGTGGTATAACATATCTTACCATCCAGCTACTCGCATGAATCCTTTTGAAGTCATCTATGGCCAAAATCCCCCATCAGTTCTCTCATATATGTTAGGGGTCTCGAAGGTTCAGGAGGTTGACAAAAATATTATAGTTTGAGAGGCTATTCTTCGGGCCCTCAAAGACAATTTGGTCCTGGCTCACAATTGCATGAAGCAACAAGAAGATCAAGGTCGTTCTGAATGACAATTTGTTGAAGGGGACCAAGTGTTTCTTCGGCTACAACCTTATAAGAAGACTTCACTCAAAGTTGAACAATATTAGAAACTTGCACCCAAATTTTATTGTCCTTATACAATGCTCAATCATGTGGGACTGGTGGCCTATTAGTTATATCTACCCAATCAATCCAAGATCCACTATGTTTTTCATGTTTTCTTCTTAAAGAAGGTGACTGGAACTAAGTGCCAAACTCAAACTAGTCTCCATGAGTTGGATGAAGAAGGTTCCATCTGGTTGCAGCCAAAAGCTATCTTTGCCCAGCCAGAGTGTCGTCTCCGTCATCGCACCATCAAGNGTAATAAAGGCCTAACAATAAAGAAGAATAAGTCAAATGTAAGAAGACCTTCAAATGTGGGTGGCGGCAACTTGACCAGTCATGTCATGTCCTCCGTTTGACACCACATCCAGTCCAATGGAAAGATACAACTCCAGAAGATGCCACCTGGGAGCCGACCACCATTCTACAATAATTTCCTCATCTTAACCCTTGAGGACAAGGTTGTTCTTTAAGGGGGAGGGCATGTTAGGGACCTAACCTCCCTAACCCATCACGTAGGTAGAATAATATAACTCCATGTAATAAAGGCCTAACAATAAAGAAGAATAAGTCAAATGTAAGAAGACCTTCAAATGTGGGTGGCGGCAACTTGACCAGTCATGTCATGTCCTCCGTTTGACACCACATCCAACGAAATGTTGAAAACAAAATTAATAAATATAATTTTTTTATTTTTTTAATAAACAATAGTCTAGAAATCAATAATCAATTTTCCAAAACAATTGCTAACTTATAAAATTATACTATTGATAATTATACAATTAAATATCCTAATTAATATACTTTTCTAAAACTTAAAAGTTAAAACCATATAATCATTATTGTAAATTTAATTAAATATACGTGATTAATATTTATATAAAATTTAAAGTAATATAAAATAGTATTTTATATTTTAATTATATAAAAAAATAAGTTAATAAAAATTAAAGTCTAAAAACTCAAATAAATTCCTAGATATAATTAGATAAATATAATTAGTATTTATATAAAACTTATAGTGATTGAAAGTGAGTTAACTCAAGTAGATAAGTATTATAATTGTTTAAGTACAATAACCTATTTAAAACCTCACTTGATCTCCCCACCATATTGTTAAGCCCCTAAACAAATCGAAAGGGGAAAAATACTATGTAAAAATCCCCATCCAATATAAATTTGTTAATAAAATATGAATCATCAACTACAAATTTCCACGAAATGTTAAACGTCAAATCAGAATAAAACAACATAGCATGAGAGAGACGATGATCATATTAATGGTTACACTCTAAAGCTTAATCCTATATTTAGATTTTTGATAATCTCAGAAGGAAGAATCTGCTCTACTTCTCAAAGCATAGCCCTATTATGTTCCTTCTATAAAAAATAAAACAGTGGCAACTCTCCAAATATCTCCATAAGCACTGAATGATCATCATGCCTAATTACTGTAATCCGCCATCTGTGGAATTCCCGGATGTTTGGGACTCGATCGTCGGTCATCCACTGCCTTCGCAATGGAAGAGCGACGAGATGTCTCTCAAGCTTTGCCACTGCTCACAGGGACCCTTACTGCCACATTTCACTCTCTAGCTAATCGCAGATTTCCTGACCGAGTCCCGCATAGACTCCAAAGTAGTACTTGTAGGCTTGAAAAGTTTCTAGGGTATGTTCAACTACGCCTTCCTCTACATGGCGCTTTGTGTCTGCGTAGGCATTGGCCGAGATCTGGCCGCTGTGTTTAGAAGTGCTGGAAGAGAATTAGAGGGCTCTCATCTTGCAAGCAGATGCCAGAGGCAATGAGGAGCAAATGGTGAGATTCATGCCACTCGCCGTCACCAACTGCATGTTCGATGCCATGCTCGCAGACAAGCTGCTCAAGAATTTTAATGGGAGAGAAGCATCCACAGCTCGCTTTACCTTTAATACAATGACTGCACAGTGAATGGCAATAGCTGCAAGGAAAAACAAAAAATTAAAACAGAAATGGATTATAAAAAAACATCCGACAAAACTCAAAAAGGAAACCTCTTACCATTGCATTCATTGACAGGCTGAGTGGTGACCTTGTTCTAGTGCCTGTGTCTAGGAAAAACATCCATTCTTTTCCTTTCGTGCATGTCATGAGCCGGTAGCTATTCAAAATTCCAAATTGAAATGCGGTGGACTGCTTCTTAGGAGGTGATCCGTGATAACGGAGCCTGGTAGGTTAATTAACGGTGTTTGCTTGACCGCAAGATTGGGTGGGGTCGCCGGAAGTTTTAACAACCGGAATATGTGCGCATGAGGGTGGCGGCGGGATGACCAGACCTCATCGATGCTCATCAACCATCCAGATGACTGAGTCTTAATGACTATGCAGCTTATTAAACAACATTTTATTACCAACACTAGTGCCTGTGTTGAGCCTCTGACGACGAGCGTTAACGAGGATTGGTTAATTCTCATTTCCTCATAAGTTGTTGGAAATGGATGGATTTTATCGGGGTGTGACAACATATATTCATGCAGTTACATCCGTGGTTTGTTTTCTAAACGTTTGGCTTTCCATCCGTGGTTGGTTTTCTAAACGGCTGGCTTTCCATGTGATTTGAAAACAAGTCTTTGAGATGCTTAGACAAGATTTGTAAACCATTTCTCCTTTAAACAATAAAAATTATAATACCCCATTTATTTTTATTTTTTTTCTATGTTGTGTGATTCTTTGTCTTCTCTTTTTCCTCTTTGTCTATTAACAATTGGTTATATTAACGATTGGTTATGCAGACCAAGTTCAAAAAGTGGTATCAGAAAAATGTTGACAAAAATAGTAGAAAGACGGGGGGAGACAGAACGGTACGGAGGACGTGAGAGCAACAAGTCGAGAGTATTTAAACTCAGCGATTTGCTGGAGACCGCGGTGATAAACGAATCGATGGGTTCCAAAATTTGTTTCATCACCGCGGTCTCAACAAATCGATGCGGTCCAAAATTCTGCTCTCTTCTTTTTCAGCGAGAGCTTCTGCGCTTATGCCCGAAACGGGAAAGAGAAATTCACAAAAATGCATGAATGAGAGGTGCACCCTGGTATGGTTGGCCCCTTTTGCTGCGCCCCATTAAATCTAGAAACAAAAGATTGTTTCGAGCCGTTTTTTTGGTATTATAAACGGAGCAGTACAACACCAACCAACGTTTCACCTAGCAATCTGTGGTGTGTCAAATTGCAAGTCAGCGACAACACTCTCGGCTGGCTATTCTCATCCAAGATTTCTTGATGGTTGACAAAT
>JASDQU010735562.1:111518-123270 GCA_032191745.1 Picea mariana | reverse complement strand
GAGATGCATGGGATTTGGGTGGAGCTAGCTATTAGACAGTTGGACTCTCTTGTAGGTTTGTTCCATGAAATGCAAAGGCTCGAATGTTGGTCAGAGGTTAGAGGAGTTTTTTCCATTAGAATCTCTTTGGAGCAATTTTCCTATTCGGAGTTGTAACACACCCAACTCCTTAATATGCTTTTAAGGGGTGGGGCATCATACATTCGTTTTTCCTTAACTAAATCATCTCCAATCATTTCTATGAGATGATTCATTCTCTTATACTTGACCCTAGCTTTCTAACGACTGCTATTGGATTCTAAACCGACCCTTGGTTTATATCTTACATCTTCCAGAAGCTCTTCGAGCGTTCATTGGTTGAGGGCCACGTGACGCCCCCGTGGCTTCATCTCATTAGTATCATCTCTTCGTTCCTACCTCCCATAGGGAAGGTCTGTCCATCAATCAATCCGACGACTAGATTAACCCTCATCTAACATGCAGGCAAGCGAGGAATTTAGAGTTCGAAGCTTTGGCTTTGAACGTCTCCTTTCTACCTACACACGAGATCTCCCGAAGTCCCAAACTTCCGAAGTCTCATGAGCTTTCCATGTGGTTCTGGCCTTCAGACCTTTTTTTGTCTCTCTACAATGATACATCCCAAATCCTCCGGAGTCCCAAAGTCCACGACTCCTGGAGTTCCAGTCACTTCACCAACCATGTCGGCTAGGTGGGCACGTACTAGGAACTAACAAGTAGGAGGGGTAAGGGTGAACCTTGTTACGTTCCAATGGGTCTATAAGGTATGTGATACACATGAATTTCGGGTGATACGTGGCATGTCAAACTGGGGTCCACATCACCCCAAGTGACGTCGCTGCACCACGTCACCTCAGACTAACAACCTTCTAATATTCCTAAGATCTCACGGTCGAGATCTGACCATGTAGATCTATAGATCTATGACTCTTTCTACCTCAGGTATTCGACATTGGGGAGTTTCGCGATGCAAACTCCTCTTTTCTCCCGAAGTGCCCAAATCACTGAACTAAAGGGGTTAGCACCACACATCCACGGTATATCGACGATTGGGAAAGAACTCGATGGGTCTCTTGATCTACGGTTCTCATTACTTCGTGGCTCTTGCCTTCGGGGTTCTGGATCCCAATTTAGTTGGTAGAATAGGTTCACCTAACCACTAGGGGAAACCACCCAATGTTGATAAACCTTACGGGTAACCGTAACTATCGGTCACCTTCGGTCGGTTTATGACTATGAGGGCTGACAATACTCCGAACTCCTGGACTTCTGGAGCTCCAAATCCAAAAGGACTTAGCTCCCTTAGGCTTAGCCTAAGGTTCTTAGGTGTTGGTCATATGGGTTCTCTCGAATAGATCTCGTTTGTTCGTCTTCCAGACGAAAGGATCTTCCCTTCCAAGACTTATATCTCGCTATCCTTCATGAGATTCGTCTTGAAACTGTTAAGGACATGGGCATGATATCTCGTTCGCATAGAAATGGGTCTGAAGGGGATGGTCTCTCTAGGAGGACGAGGCCAAATTGATGCAATACTTGCTATATTGGTCGTCCTACAGGTTTATGTCCCAAGGCACCTTGAAGGATAGGTTGGGGCACATAGACAATCAATCAGAAGAATAATTTCACAAGAAGATAAACACATACACATAACTTAACTATTTCAATACATAAACCATTTATAGATATATAAATACACACATGCATCCATTATTCCTAATTCAATGAAAAAAACATGAAAACACTTATCAGAAGAAGAAGACGTGATGCGACTGCCGAAAGGGGTGCTTGTTTCCACCCAACCATAGGCTCAGTCACTCCTAACGGATTTAACACTAGCCACCCCCGAACTAGACTCTGATGCTCTGAGATATAATCCTTTCTCTCGGCTCAACGATAGTAGGGATGGAGGTTACTCTCCTCCTCTCACAAGATCTTGACAACAATTTTCACTATAGAAAGCAAGGAGGACCTCTTGAGTACTTCCTCATTCACTCAGCAACCTCGTTTATCATCTTGTATCGTAACCTTGCTAGCCATTTCCTACGACCAGAACACGCTCATTTCTTAGTTCTTCCTTGAACCCAAGAGCTTAGTCTCTCGTCTTTGCACTCTTCGCAAGTCTTCCTCTTCCCACCACACCTTCCTTTCTTTCCTTCCTCGACAAGATTGTGTGTGGCTCAAATTCTTAGTCTGTTGTTAGGCCTGAAAGCCTTACATATGGGTTCTCTACCCCATCCCCTCATTAACTCTTGAGGAGGTCTTCCCACCTACCATCCTGACTGTAATTCATTCCTAGGTCAGAGGACTGTTATGGTCCTGAGCAATTAAATCCAGTAAGGTACTGGTTTGGTGTAGGTTAACACAATCATTCTTGGTCCCCTCCACCATCTCTTTCATAGCATTCGTGGTCTCTCTTACTACACCCCCCTTCTAGCAGTCATGCAACACTTATTCATTTTCTAGTAAATAACAAAAATTACATTCATCGACCTTTTATACAAAGGTCCATCAAATCAAACATTCACACATATTGAGTTTTCCATAGTCTCTTGGCCAATATAGTTATATTTACAAATTGGGGAAAACAGGGTGTTACAATTCCCTCCCCCTTAAAGAAACATCATCCTCAATGTTCTATATGCCAACATGCTCTATATATACAAAAGTAAACAAAAATGGATACGCCTATCTCATGGCATCCTCCATTTCCCATGTAGCCTCATCTGGGCCAAAGTGTTTCCACTACACCTTGACCTGTGCAATGGTTTGATTCTTGAGTGGGGTTTCCTTCTTGTCTAGTATGCATTGAGGTTCTGACAGGAATTCTCCCTCTGACTGCACTTGGATCATAGACCATCCAATTATATCATTAGAATCATGTGCCTATTTCTTCAATAATGAAACATGGAAAACATTATGTGCATTTACTGTGGGAGGGAGTCCTAGCCTATAGGCTACAGGTTCCACTCTATCCAAGACTTCAAAGGGTCCACAATACCGAGGTGTCATCTTGGCACAAGCTCCCATTCTCAGGGAACTCTTCCTCGGCCTAAATTTGAGATAGACATGGCCTCCTATCTTGAACTCTCCGGGAGTTCTCTTTCTTTCGGCGTAACTCTTATGTCTATCCTGATCAATTTTCAAATTTTGCTTTATCTGAATTACTTGTGGTTCCATTATTTCAGCATGTCGGGTCCTATTGTAATCCTATCCACTGGATTACTCCAGCTGATTGGAATCTTGCACTATCTACCATAGAGGGCTTCAAAAGGTCTCATCTTCAGTGACTCTTGATAATCGTTGTTGTAGGCAAATTCTACCAATGGCATGTAGTCTTCCCACTTTTTAAGTTGATGCATTACATGCATTCTTAACATGTCTTCTAATATTTGGTTTACTATTTTTGTATGCCCATCATTTTGAGAATGATAGGCTGTGCTAAACAACAATTTAGTCTCACAACCAACCATTAAGGATTTCCAAAATCTTGAAGTAAATTTTGTGTCTCTGTCAGATATCTCCCTAGGAATGCCATGCAGTCTGAATATCTCCTTCATGAATATGTTGGCAATATCTATTGCCTTACAAGTTTACTTGACAGGGACGAAGTGAGCAGACTTGCTCAATTTTTCCACCACTACCATGATGGCATCATTCTTCTTGGCCGATTTTGGTAATCCGATGATGAAAACCATGGATATGGTTTCCCATTTCCATTCTGGAATTGGTAGAGGTTGTAACAACCCTATTGGGTTTCATTTTTCTGCCTTAACTTGTTGGCATTCTAGACACTTAGCTAGATAGTCAACTATGTTATTTTTCAATCAAGTCCAATAGAGTTGTTTCCTAGTGGTTGTGATCATTTTTTGATAACCTGGATGACCAATATATGGTCTCTTGTGCAGTTTGTCCATTATGAACCTCTTCAATTTGTCACAAGTTGGGATATACAATATGTTTCTGTAAGTCAACAAGTCTTCATCGAGCATCTGATATCCTTCATACTTTATCCCTGTAGGCTCTTGCCTTAGGTATGAGGTCACAGTCTTCAAGAATGTATCTGTTTCTTGTGCATTCCTGACTCTTTCCCTAACATCTATTGTGCTTAATGTTTCCAGGTGAATTGTTTTTACACTTATGCTAAGGGAATTAGCAACCCTATTTTCCTTTCCTTTGATGTGTTTGATTTCGAAATCAAACTCACTAAGGAGAGGCATCCACATAGCTTGCCTAGCATTGATTTTTGGATGATCAAACAAGTTCCTCAACCCACAATGGTATGTCATAAGTACAAATCTCCTACCTAGGAGGTAATGCCTCCACATATTTAAAGCATGCACTATGGCGACCAACTCTAGATCATGGGTCACATAATTGATTTCATGATCATTCAATTTTCTAGATTTGTAGCAAATTACATGCCTTTCTTGCATAAGGACTCCTCTGAGTCCTTCCTTGCATGCATTAGTGCACATGAGGAAGTCATTACCAGGGTCTGCAATCTTCAACATGGGCTCATGGGTCAGAAGGTATTTCAGTTCCTAAAATATTTCTTCAGATTCTGATGTCCAAGTGAATTTAACCCCATTTTTCTAAAGGGCACTGATTGGAAAACCAATTTTGGAAAATAATTTTATGAACCTTCTATAATATCCTGCTAAGCCCATAAAGGATCTGATATCAGATACATCCTTTGGGGTAGTCCATTCCATAATAAACCTAATCTTGTCAGGGTCTACTGCCACTCCTTCTTTAGAAATAACATGGCCTAAGTAATGGACTTGCTTCTGGAAAAGGTCACACTTTCTAAACTTAGCGTAGAGTTGATGATCTCTTAGTACTTGAAATACAAGTCTAAGATGTTCTTCATTCTCCTCTCTATTCTTGGAGTAGATTAGGATATCATCAATGAAAACCAATACAAATCTGTCTAGGAATTTGTTGAGTATATTATTCATCAAGCACATAAAAGTGGTGGGGGCATTGGTTAATCCAAATGGCACCAGCAAAAATTCATAGTGACCATATCTTTTCCTGAAGGATTTTTTTTGGATGTCTTCATCCTTTATTCAGACTTGATGGTATCCAGACCTTAAGTCAATCTTTGAGAAAATGGAAGCATCCCCTAATTGGTCGAACAAGTCATTGATTCGTGGTAAGGCATACTTGTTCTTTATGATTTTCTTATTGAGTTGTCTATAATATATGCACAGTCGGAGTGTGCCATATTTCTTCTTCATAAACAAGACTGGTGCTCCCCATGGAGACACACTAGGATAGATGTAGCCTTTGTCCATCATTTCCCTTAGTTGTAGCTTGAGCTCAACTAGCTGGGGTGTACTCATCCTATAGGGTGTCCTAGAAATTGGCACTGCTCCTGGTGCAAGTTATATCGAGAAGTCAGTGTCTCTTCTCGAAGGTAGACCCGATACCTCTTTTGGAAACACGTCTCTATACTCTCTTAATATGGGGTGGTCCTCTAGGTTCGGTTTGTCATCCTCAACAGATTCCAACACCTATATTTCATATAGAGGACATCCCTTTCTACAATACTTCTTCATTTGAAGGTTTGATATTCATCTCACTGAGACAGGCTTCTGAATTCCTTGGAGGGTCATTTTTCTCCCTTATTCATTCTCACACTAAAACGTTTTATGGTAACAATCCAATTTGGTTTTATAAGTGGTTGACCAGTCCATACCAATCAACAAGTCACAAGATCCTAAGGGAAGTAAGGGTATTTTCGGTGTGAAATCCATCCATGATGAATTGTAAAGATGGTATGACCTATGCTACTTTTCTTTTGGTTCCAATGGCTAGTTGTACCAACCATGGCTTAACATGTCTAACTAGTTGCAATTTACACTTATTAACATCCTGAGGGGCCACATAACTCAAATTAGAACCGAGGTCGATTAAAATAGAAACTAGATGGTTGGCTATCATAGATTCCACCTCCACCACTGAAGCTTGGTGGTCAGATTGTTTATTATCCAAAGCTACATAAACTGTGGCATGCTCCTAGCCACATCATTGACAGTGGTAGCTTCTTGGGTATTGTAGAATCTCCTATTGTTCTGTTGTTTGTGTGGACAATCCCTCAGTAGATGTTCTTCTCCACAACCCAAACATTTCAAGGGTTCCTTCTTTAGGTTATCAGTCTTTCCTAGGGTTGCTCCAAAAGGTTTATTCCCACTCTGGGAGGGGAAATTTTGTTGATATACACTTCAAGTAGGAAGGCTTATCCTAGAGTCCTTCCTATAGTTCTTAAATCTTGAGGATTTGAACCCCTTCTTATTGAATCTTGAACTACTCTTGTTCTTCCACTCCTTGCGAGGTTATGTCTGACTCTCGAACTTTTCATAACAATACCTTGCCTTCCAGATAGTGTCTTCTAAGGCCTTTGGCTCATCAAACTTAATCTTGTTCCGGTAGGTTTTAGCTAACCCATTAATAAATTGTTGTACTTTTACCTTTTCATCCTTCATGTAGGGTACACACCTCAGCAACTCAAGGAATTTATTGACATATTCCTCTATGATGAGTTGTTCCAGCTTGAGTTCATAGAACTCCTTAGTCTTCCCATCAAAGTATTTCTCTAACAGATACTTCTTGTTGAAGTGTTTCTCAAACTGTTTCCATGATAATTCATCTTCATGTATTCCTTTCACATTCTTAAAGCATCCCCACCAAATGGAATATTTTCCATTCAGGTTGAAGATGGCTATTCCAGTTTTCAAGTTTTCATAGTAGTCATGGACTATGAAGTACTTCTTTAAACTAAGCAGCCAAGCTTCTGCCTCTTTCCCTTTCTCAATCTCTCCATTGAAAGAGGGTGGTTTTTCTTTCTTGAACTCTTCAAGGTCATGAATTTTGGAATGATTTCGCTTTTTTCCTTTCCTTTGAGAATGTGAGCTAGTTTTTCTACTAGAAGATCACTCAGAGTTGCCAGTTTCCTTTTCAGAGGACTCTCCCGATGAGATTCCCCTGTCTCCAGGTTGGACCTTCCTCGAGGTACTCCTCCTAGTGTGGCCACTTATGGGACCACGTTTTCATATCTCAAGTGGACTTTGACTTCTCTTCGTATGTCGTCAGTCCACAAGACTGGTTGGAAGTCCATGCTGCAACTACCACTATATATCGGATAAGCTCTGTAGCAAGACTGCATCAATTTCTGTTTGTTTTTCTTGCTCCTTTATCAATCTCTCATTGTCATCCTTGAAACTCCGTAATTCATCCATGAGGCTCCTTACAATTTCATCCATATCTGGAGGGGTTTCCACCGCCCTCCTCTCGTCAGATTATTCGTCTCTATTGTGGGAGCCATCCCCCAGTTCATGGCGTGTCACCATTCTTTATGCTTATAGTTTCTCGTGATTCACTGATTGCTTGAGTGATGACAAAACACTTGTTGTTAACTAATATTCTATTAGTTTATGAACAACACATAGTTCATATTTCTTAAATACACACACAAAATAGAAAGTTTTCATTCTTTTCTTCAATAAGAGTTTAACCAAAATCTTTAGGAAAGAGGTAAGGTAGGGAGTCACCTTTAAATTTATTTAAATATGGTTTTTACACAACTCGTCCATGAGCCCAAGTAGGCCAAGTGTTGTAACCTCGCTCTGATACCAATTTGTAACACACTCGACTCCTTAATACTCTTTTAATGGGTGGGGCATCATAAATTTTCTTTTCCTTATCTAACTCATCTCGAATAATTTCTCTGAGATGATTCATTCTCTTCCACTTTCCCGTAGATTTCTAATGACTGCTACTGGATTCTAAATTGACCCTTGGTTTATATATTACGGCTTCCTGAAGCTCTTTGGGAGTTCATTGGTTGAGGGCCACGTGATGCCCCCATGGATTCATCTCATTAGTATCATCTCTTGGTTCCTACCTCTTGTAGGGAAGGTCCATCCATCAACCAACTCGATGATTGGATTAACCCTCATTTTACACATAGGCTAGTGGGGAATTTAGATTTCGACGCTTTGGCGTTGAACATCTTCTTTCCACCTACGCATGAGACTTCCCAAAGTCCCAAACTTTCAAAGTCCTGTGAGCTGGACACGTGGTTCCGGCCTTCAAACCTTTTTGGTCTCTCTACAATGCTACATCCCAAATCCTCTGTAGTTCCGAAGTCCTAAACTTCTAGAGTTCCAGTCACTTCACCAACCACGTGGGCTAGGCGTGCACATACCAAGAACTGACACGTAGGAGGAGTTAGGTGTTGAAATTACTAAGACAACTGAGAGGGGGGGTGAATCAATTGTTATTGTGATTAATTTTTTTTAAGTTTATTAATACATTCTTAATCTTTCTTCAAGTGATCATCAACATTATACAACATATGGACAATAAAATTAATGAGCATCGGTCACACATAAGATATACACAGAGACATATTTTCATGAGGAAACCCATAAAGGGAGAAAACCTCTTTTTCTTCAAAATGATAGGAAGTCTTTTAAGTTCTGTACATCATCTATAATTGAGCACCAACTCAATGTGAGGCTGNAGAAGGAAGAAACAACTCCCCTAATGTTCCAGCACCAACTGGATGGAAGCACCAATTTCCATATACACAAACTCCAACCTGTATAATAGAGAACACTTGTTCTCCTTTGCACCACCCTGCCACCCTAGTTTCTCTGGCTCCAACCAGAAGGAAGCTGCAACTCCCTGTGTTCAAGCACCCACTTGAACCTTTGAGGACAACAGTCCTCCCTAGCACCTCCCAACCACCCTAGAATATAAATATGAAATACTGAAACCAATTACAGTGATATAGTGTTCAATAACAACTTACCAGTCTCATCACTGTTCTACAAGATTTTTCTACTCAGTCTTCCTCACTGTATTCCAACATGCATCCGCTACCCATTCTGTTCTTCTGCCTTTTGTGCTCTATGTGCCATTACCATTCAATTCACCTTTTGTTTCCTATCCATTTTAGCTATTGCACCACCTCTTTACTTCCTCACCCATGCATTACTTCACCTCAGCAACAACAACCTCATCACTTCTCTATGTCGTGTTCTTATAGCTTATGTGCACCCTGTGCATACCATATGCGCAATGCGTCTGCATCTCTTCACAGTGAGTGCTCTGTCTGATCATCATTATGACTTCTTAGCTTCTCTGGCAGTTTGCCCACACGTTCAGCATCACTGGATGTCATGCTGAGATTCTTCACCCTCTCTGGCACTCGAGACTCTTCGTCTTCTCTGGCATAGTCGAGCTTATACTTTCTGCTTCAGTTACAAACTTCAACACTCATCCACTTGTCAGTCCCTCTAAGAATCGTCTTCATTCACTGGAAGAAGCTTGGAGACCCTTTAACTCCTCTGGCGATCACACAGAGGTCTCTTCGAATCCTTCGGCAAAGACCATCAATGGTTTCCAGTAGTTAGACTGTGAGGAGCAACATTAGCCCTCCGATCGTGCCCAAAATCCCCTGCACCGTTGGATTGACTTAATGTGATCTTGCATTTATTTCTCCAATTCGCATTTTGGTATTTTGGGATCCCTGTGGTAAAGATTTCGTTACTCTCCATGTCCCGATCCCCGAAACTCTGAAGTGGAGCTTATCTAAACTGACTCCTTCCCTTCTCGTGACCACTAGCGGTGACCATAGGCTGTGCCAAAAGGTGCTTCATATTTCGCGAGTTTATAAACTTCATCGAGTCTGATCGATGATTGAAATCTCCATATATCTGACGGTCCAAATCTTATCGCGATCTCGCATCTTGCAAGTTTCCACACCTTGCTCCGTTGACTCCAAGTTAGTGAAATTCCAATCGCTTGCCACTTTTCCTATGATTCGACGGTCCAGATCTGATCTTGATTCAACGGCTCAGAGCATATCGCGATTTCGGCATTCTTGTTGCAAAGTGTTTCGATACTCCAACTTCCGGTATCCGAAACCTCGAAATGGGGTTGGATCAATGGTCCACATCAAACCTTGATCTAACAGCTCAGATCATTTCGTGATTTCCCATTTCGTGATATCAACACTCCTGTTGTTCAATGTTCTTTTCACTTCAAATTCCTGATATCCAAAACTCCTAAATGGAGTTTACATTAGGGTGTCACTTTTCACGAATTTGAGAGGTTAGGGAACCCCGTTCCTTTGACTTCCCAGTCAGTGAAATGATGATCTTTCACCACATGTCCTATGGACCCAATGATCCAGATCTTATCAAACTTTACGGGCCTTCATCATGCCTGATCAATGGTTCAAATCAATCCTCGATCTAATGGCTGAGGATATTTTGTGATTTCGCATATCGCAAGTTCGAGACTCCTGTTGTAATGACCCTTGACATTTCTATCTCCTGATATCCGAAATCCCGATAGCCAAAACTCTGAAATGGAGTATCAAACTTTATAGGCCTTCGTCATGCCTGATCAACGGTTCAAATCAATCCTTGATCCGACGACTGAGAATATTTCGCAATTTCGCATATCGCGAGTTCGGGACTCCTGTTGTAATGATCCTTGACATTTCTATCTCCCGATATTCGAAATCCCAATAGCCAAAACTCTGAAATGGATTTTGACCAACACTTTGATCTTGTCATTCGATCATTGTTGCATTGCTGGTCTTCTTGAACTTATCTTATGTTCTTGTTTTTCCATCAAACCCATAAATGACAGGAATAGTCTGATCTTGCCATCAATGACAAGAATACTCTGCCTATTAAACATGCCAACCATCATCCTCTGCATTATGTCTGAAAACATGCCAACAATATCCCCCTTTGGCATTGATGGCAACCCCATGATGTAACTACACCACTGAAACATCTTAAAATCATGAAAAACATGCAACTATACCACTGTAACATATACTCTGATCTTGAAATCATCACACTTTCTCCCCCTTTGACATCAATGTCAAAGNCCTGACCAGGTGAACAGATTAGACACAAGAAATTATAACCCCCAACTTGTGACAAAGATATCCAAAAGGGGTTGCTGCTAATGGTTTAGTAAAGATATCAACAATCTATTCTGTAGAAGGAATATAATTTAGCTGAACAATTTTGTTTGTAACTTGTTCTCTGAGAAAATGGTACTTTATTGGAATATGCTTAGTCTTGGAATGAAGAACATGATTTTTAGAGACACTAATAGCATTGGTGTTATCACAGTGAATTAGAATGGGTTCAGTGTAAGTCACCTTCAAATCTGCAAGAGTTTGAATCATCCACAAAATTTGTGTGCAACAAGTAGAAGCATCAATGTATTCTGCCTCTGTAATTGACAATGAAATGGATCCTTGTTTTTTGCTAAGCCATGCTACTAATGAGTCACCCAGGAAGAATGCTCCTCCACTAGTGCTTTTTTTCTCATCAACACAGTTTGCCCAATCTGCATCTGAATAAGCAGTTAACAGGAAATTCTGATTTCTGGGATACCACAGACCATAAGTCATTATTCCCTTCAAGTATTTAAATATCTTTTTGATAGCTGCCAAATGACTTTGTTTAGGAGCAGATTGATAATGACCTACCATTCCAATAGCTTGCATTATATCAGGACGGGATGCTGTGATGTACAGAAGATTGCATATCATAGAGCGATATGTCCTTTGATCAACATCTGGTGAAACATCATTTTTACTAAGCTTGCAACCAACCACCATAGGTGTGTTAACTAGAGAGGAATCTTCCATCTGAAATTTCTTCAACATCTCTTTCAAATATTTTTCTTGAGAAAT
>JASDQU010735562.1:45898-89918 GCA_032191745.1 Picea mariana | reverse complement strand
CCTTCAACTGGGTGCGGTTGACCGCTTACTGGCCTTCTACTGCACGTGGGTGACCGCGGGCTAACCCACTACAGCCCGCGTTTACCTAACAAAGAAAAAAATCAAGAAAGTTTCCACCGGGACGAACGGCTTTTTGTCAGTTAATTGGAACTCTTTGCCATGCATGGCCGAGATTTCGTCTAAAACCCTAGCTCCTTCTAGCCTATAAAAGGAGGGGTAGGGGTACTATTCAAAGGGGGAAAAATCATAGCAAAGAAACTCTGCCAAAATTGCCAAGTCCATTATTGTCCCAACCCTTTAGCCTTTCCTCAAGCTTTAAGAGAAGTTCAAGCATAGCAGTTGGAGGACAAAGAAGAGGAAGAGCCCAGGATCAGAATCATGGAACGGTGACTGGCCTCAGAAATCATTGTAAGTTGGTTCATATTGAAATTAATGAAAAAGATACTTTTCCCATCCCGAATATATGAGTCTTATCTATGTTATTTGATTTGTGTTTAATCTCTAACCCTATAATAGATCAGTATCATGCATGTGTAGTTTTGTCTTGATTGCAGGATCGCTTTGTGGAAGGAGCAGTAGCAGCAAGGAGATAAAGCTCAACGAAGGATCTACACCAACCGTCGAGAAAAAGGTCAGTTGGTTCTTCCCTTGTGTGCATGTGAAAAAGGGGTTTCATATTTGGGTAGAAGGTTAAAAGTAGCTTAGGAAGAGTCATGATCTGCATGCAAGTTTAGAGCCCTAGCTTGCTAGTCCATAGGGTAGAATACCCCACAACAGAATTGGCGACTCCACTGGGGAGATTTTACTCTTAGGGTTCCCGGATTTGGTTAAAGATCTTTTGGGTAGTTTAAAGAAGTTCAGCTTCTGTTTCTTTGCTTATTTTGTTTCCTGTTAGGTCAATGCTAGCAGGGAACCTGGTTATCAATACCAGTTTTCCTTGACTGGCGCTTGACATTCATTCTCGGGACACACAGAGGTACCCGCGGCCTGCAGAAGCCCTGCCCGCGGGTAACCCGCGCCCTAACCTTCTACAGCCCGTGCCCTAACATAAAATCACTCATCAAACCATCATCATAAAAACCATGCATAATAGTTTTTAATTCATTAAAAATGAAGGAAGAATAATCATTATTAACCACTAAAGCATAACATGAATAATATGTCATTTTATGAGAAGTTGTAGCAAATGTATGGCAAATGGAATGATAAATGAATGATAATAGGAAGAAGAAGGGATGGAATGGATGTCTATAGATGATGAAAATATGGAGAAATATGTGACCCAACAGGGATCTTAGCTCAACCATCGACCCTTACAAAAAATCAAAACTGAGTATTTATACTCAAAACAAAAACAAAGGAGAATACTTGAGTAGCATCATTGAAGGCATTATGTCTGCATGCCTCCTTTATGACTCTGCATGTAGTCTTTGTTCAAATGTGAACCTTTGTCGTATGCAAACAAGCCTCAGAACGGACCTATTGATGAGCCAACTAACTGATAGTCATTTCCTGTGCTTTCTATTTATGATAGAAACAGTGTTTAACTACCACAAACCAACCTTAATAACTACTTAATTGGGATTGGGGAAGGCTCAAGTCAACTCTGCACCTGTAGTACGTGCCATCTGACAGGATGGTTGGCGTGCCAGGTATGAAAAGGATATCGGGAGGTGGCCATGTTGACAACGTAGGAGCTATACGAGTGGGAACTGAGTTGGACTAGGATGGAGATGATGTGGGTCGAGGTGGTATAGGTGGCGAGATATGAGAAGACGATGGGTACTAGTGGAACGTTGAGTGGGAGACAGGTGGAGGGAGGGAAAGTGATAAAAAAGGGGCCACTTGTCAGCCCGAGATAGGACATAATAAGCACATGTGCATATCGGGGCTGCGAAAAGTAGTTTGAAACTTCCCCTTTTTTGGGCCCGATGTGTGTATTTGGCTAACACGTAGTGCTTCCACAAAAACCATGGTTTCTTCCTGGACAGCTCTACAAAATTTATCCTGTGTGCACATTGAATCCTCGATACTATCTACGACTGTCGATCTGAGGCGCACCAATCTTGACCACCTAGATCTGTGTGCCTCTTATCACATAGCGCCAAAAGTTCACATCGTACCTTTGACTTAGGATATAAGCCGATTTGTGGGTTTTTTGACCGCTTTCTTAGATTTCTTCACCCAGGGGCCAACTTCTTAGGAAAACACCCCCCTTCTACAAATAAATGTGATAACAGGTTGTACCAAAGAAACGTAGTAAGCTAGGTAAAAATATTTGTGAGGACCGCAGGAAGTCCACATGCTGCAATCTTACACTTAACTTATTAGAAATATTTTGCACATTTTTCACTTTCTTCCACACAAAGCCACTCATCACATGCATAATTTCTATTAGAATATTGGAGTTTGAAATAAGCTTTGTTTTTAAGTACCCACAAAGTACTTCAAAGGAACTCTGAAAGATATGACTACTTCTTTAGAAATAATCCACACCAATTAAATTCAAACGAGGTTGGTCCATGACCCCAATATCTCAGTCCGCTCGATCTAAAAATTTTCTAAGAACACACTAAATATTCCTTCATAGGGGGTGCCTAAAAGAATATTTTTAGTCTAGGTAGGATCTCAGGGGTAGGCATCCAAATAACCCCTCGTTACTAGGTTCTCACATTTTGAAACAATAGAATTTGAGAATAGGGATCCTTCAAATCCTCCAAGTCAAGTGTTCCTATACCATAAGGCAGAGAGATACCCATGAAGGGTCGAAGGCCAAGGTCCAGTTATTCTGTGCATCCCTTCTTAAGTCACCCAATTCTTGTGAGGGTATCTAGCCAATGACCCATTTTTTAGGCTCAAAATCTAAATTCCTCACTTTGACCGAGGTACTTAGTGGCCAAACATAGGATATCTACCCAGGTGGTCGTTGTGGGTTGCAATCACACCTTGGTCATATTTTGTGTGGATATTGGGAAATATTGCCAGCTCTTCCAGGATATGCACCCTCTACCCCTCATTATAACTAACTACTTCAACCTTCACTAGTTCCTCTTCTGGTGGATTCAGACCCCACTGTCGAGGGCTATTGGAAGGCCCAGTAATAAATTGAGAGGAAGGATTATATGTCTTTTAGCACACGAGCATTTATTTTTGTTTTCTCCCCACATGAACAAAATCCACCTATCCACATGCTTGTTTATTTCACAGTGGATTTATGTATAATGTTAATTTGATTACATGCAATTTTGAGTTACACTATATTTTGAAAGTCAAAAATATAAAAAGAACTTGTTCATTTGTTTCTCTTTTGACACCATTTTCACACATTCACTTTGTTAGTCGTAACCATAGGGGAACCACATAATCTTCATCATTCTAGATGCTTGCTTAATCTCCCTCCTCAAGTCCCTACTTTCGCCAACTCATCGACTCCACTATCTCACACCCCATTCAGTGCTACGTTTTTGGGATCGGCTTTACTTGGTTCCACTTTTCTTGGGTCAAATACCCAAGGAAATCCATCTATTGGTTCTCCTTCACAAGGAAACAGGGGTCAAACTTCCTCTCAAAGAAAAAGTACAAACCCACCAAATCCCTCTCAAGGGACAAATTCACTACCTACACACACAATGGTTGGAACCAATTCACCACCAAATCCCCATTTTCCATACTTGTCATCCCTCAACATTCCTGATTTAACCAAACTCATGAATGACCGCATTTTACATGATGACACTTGTCCCAATATGCCTACCAAATTGCCTTTAGATATTTTGAACTTTGAAGGAAAACACACCCCGCCAACCAAGTTATGAACTTCCACTTATGGTGCTCTTCAAACAACATCATGGATGATTCCATCCACTTGAGTTTATTTCAAAGAACTCTCACTGGTTCATCAGCCAAATGGTACGTGGATGAAAACTTAGGGTCCCATATGACCTTTGAATCATTGGCCAAGGCCTTTTTGTCCTTTTTTCAATTACCAGTTCGTCGTGACACTGGATTATAACTTCTCTCCAAGTTCAAACAAACCATCGCTATCCATATCGCCGACCACATCCATGCATGGCGTCAGCGACATAGTTTGTGTAAAGTAGAAACCACCAAAGAACAATGTCTTGATTGATTTCTTAAATTGCTCATCCCCGTGATTGCCAAAGATTTAGCATCCACTTTTCCTCAATCAGAAGGGGAAGCCATCAGCAAGGCCCAACAATTTGACCTCAGATATGCCCAATCAGGTTACTTATACATAGTATTTCTTGATGCAACCATACCCCTACCATTTGGCCAAGACAAACATGGGGTTTCTCACATTGTGGATGGGTTGATTAGTTATATGACACATCTCCACACTTACAGCCACCCATCACCTAATTATGGTGAAAATCATTATCCTAAACCATATGGAGGGATGTCTTATTACCCTCCTCCCACTCACCACATTCATATCCTATTATTCCCCCTCCATTGTTGGGGGGACCCCCACCAGTACCCATGATGCATCTGGTCTCTCAATCAAGTACGAGTCCACCCCCAACCCCCGTATATATCCCCAACAAAAATGGAAGTACTTCAACTTCCTATACGCCATATGGATCATCTCCACAAAAAATCCATATTTTCCATTTCCTGGTCCTCCCTAATTGGTTGCTCCTCAACCAGGACAACCACATGTTGGAATTCACTTAGTTCATCCCCCTCCCATTCAACAGGTTCACACTTTTGAATAGTTGAATACAACAAATACGGCTCACTAGCCGAATAATTCCAAAAATAAAGGAAAAATTTTTAATAATAACAACCCGGGGCCAGGAGAAAATAACCCCCAACAAAATTGTCCCACTGGGGGCAACCAGAATCAAGGAAACTAGAGCCCCCAAGGGGGAAGCAATAAAAATCAACCACGACAAGGGAATAACAACAATCTCAGAACTAACTTCCCTTGTAACCTGTGTGGTGAATATGGACATTATGCTCACCATTTCCCCCAAATTGTCGATTACAAATGGATGAAAGAATCCATGAACACACAACGCCCTTCAACACCACCTTCCCCCCATTCGGCCCCACAACATTATTTGCAACCTCCACCTCTAGTTGTGTTGCAAAACCACATTCCACACCAAGGTGTGATGAATACCCAACAAGAGATAAACTCTACCCCACCACAAATGGGGCAATATCAAAATCCATGTCCCAATCTAGTCGATTGCAGTATCCTCCATACCAGTGAAGAAGAGATTCCTCTACAAATATGCATCCATCAATATGACATGCCTCCCGAATCTACCCCAACCACCTTAGAAACAACTCCATCAACATTAGGACAACCATTTATGATCCCACGCCCTAACATTGAACCAAATCCCTGCATACCATGCATACCTTTATGACAGAATATACATAATCCTCTTGCTAGGGTAGCCCATAACTACAGTCTTGTCGATGACTTAGCTCAGTCTCCTGTAGCCATGTTTGTGTTGGAGGTCCTCCAAACCTCCCATCACAATGAAAATCCTTGCTTTCCTCCTTGGGGGCAGTTGACCCAGGTGAGACTTGACTAATCACCTTTGATTTAGATAGCAAGGAACCATGACTCCCTTCTCTGGTAGCCTTCTAGATGCCAATTAAGATCCAAAACATCACAGTTCATCGATGCATCATCGATGAATGTGCATCCACATGCATCATGTCGAAAGTAGTATGGAAAAAACTCATCTCACTTGAGCTAGTACCATCTTCCATCACCCTAAGAGCTTATGATGGTCGACCATCATCCCCTAAAGGGCTCTTCCAAAATGTCCCTGTATAACTCGGGGGAAAAATCATCCTAATTGACATTGAAGTTGTTGATGCCCCACTTGATTACAATATCTTTTTCAGACGTAGCTACATGTACGTTATGAAGGAAGTATCCTATTCTATGTTTCATACGATGATGTTCCCCCATAACAAGAAAATTGTCACCATCGACCAACTGACACATTACTAGCCTAATCATTTTTCCAACATTGATAACATCCTCCCTCTTGTCTACGCTAGGTTGGATACTTTTCCAATTATCAACATTGGTCCTGGAATATTCAAGGACCCATCATTGTTAGGAACTTATCATGGAGCACCACCTCTCCTAAACTCATCTATTTTAGTACAAGTGTGTGTAGTTTCCTCTAACAGAACAGATATCGAATACAATACTCCTCTCACTAAGTCTTTTCCCCCCAATGAAGTTCCATCATTTGGCGAAATACTACCTCAGGAATTCCCTGAAAACACAACCGCACCACTTACCCCATATTTTTCCCCCCTCCAAGGGAAAATACTAGTTTGGGAGAGAGTCCCCCAAGCCATTACCCAAATCCCCGTTTTCTACCCCCCACCTAGATTCCAAGCATTCCAGGTAGATGCTACCCTCACCCTCCCCAACATGGTTCTCTCCATACCTGTATGGTATCTCCACCCACCCTCTATGGTTCCTACACCATCTCTCCCTCCTCAGATAGATGGATTACCAATGCACATCCCAATACAGGATCCTCCCACACCACCCCCACCCCCAACCAGCAGCAACACCACCGCTATCAAGTGTAGAAGAATATAGAACAAACCCATAGCTCAGGTCCCTCCCCAAGCTCAACCTTCTTTCACACTATGCGAAAGAGAAGGACACCCCACTAACATATGTCCTACCCTTCCTGAGTTACGCAATCTTATCTAGCTCCCTAAAGAAACCCCATTGTTGGCCACTCCACCAAGTACATTCATTGCTACTGTGGATTCCTCAACCACACACAAGAAAGGGTTACAAACCAACTTCTGTTGTCCCACATGCTGATAATATGGACATTACACTCATCATTACCCAGATCTACCTCAATTCCGCTAAACATTAGCCACAGTACGACACACACCTTTGCCTGAGCCCTCTCATGCACTCCCTATAGATGCTCACATTACTCACATTCGTTATATTTCTTTTTCGGCCCTTGTGCGAATGAGATATCATCCACATTATATTGACATTTAGTTTATTCCAAGCGAGCCATAACACCCCATACGCTATATCCCTTCTACGTCCTCATCCCCCGAGGTCCATGACACTTCTCCTCGAAGGAGAATTTTTTCACGCTACGTTCAGGTACGCATGCTTACTTTCACTTTTATCAAATAGTTGTTATATGTTCTTTATCATTAGATATTTTTCACATCGGGTATTTTCTTTTGTACAGGTACTTGTTAAGAAAGATTACAACCCCTTTAGGTATATGTTCGACACTGACATGTAATTACTCCCTATGTACACAATTGCATATCCCAGTCACACCCTCTGACATGTTTCCTTTAGGGTCCCTACATCTGGCTCTATAGTCCCTTTACCTCTACCACATTTTGGTATTGTCACCCAATAGCACTCTCCCCCACATGATTTGTCCCATTCATAGTTCCCCCTGGAAATTTGACACTAAAGTTGTTTTCGCCCCCTAGGATTGGGAGTCCTGATAGTTTTTTCACTTCCGAGAATGAACCCCATACTTCTTCTTATCATATTTCTAACCTTCCCATTGGACTCCCGGGTCATATCATTCTACACTTGGTTATGTTTATTTCACCCCCGCAATTCTATTAGCCCTCCATCTCATCCACCATCATTTTTCCCATCTACAAATTTTCCTCCATCCATTTACCTAATACAGAAACCCACCCATGGGGCCCCCACCCTCCACCGGTTCTCTTTCACAAACTTGTTCTCTAATTAGGCCAAGCCATATTTCACTGGGCACCCATTTCAATATCTGTATACTCAACCCAAATTATTCTTTATTTTATTTGGTAATTGTATAAATCCCTTGTTTCTAACATATACATAGCTTTTTTAGTAATCATCCCTGATGGCCTTCTTTTACCTGGAAAAGAAACCCATGTCGCTCTTGGTTGGGGAATCCACCCTTTTTTTTGATATAGATATCTTTGACAAACCCCGAGTATCCCAAATCCATGTAACCATGATCTCTAAGTTTCCCCACATTTTTCGGCCTCCAACACAGTTTAAACTCATATCTAGTTGTCCCCCTAATCCACTAGATCCAGTTTTACGGTTGTTTCCAATCATCCTTCAACACCCCAACCAAGGGAAGTCATGAGTCCCATAGTGTTTTGACTTCATCCATGTTACCCATCAGTATGTGATATCACCTAGTACTTACTGGATTTCAAGAAGCCCTTTGCTCCTTGACATCGTGTCTCCCTTCCTGTCGACATCAGCACAATTTCCAGAAGGACGGTAGTACCTTGAATCTCATTACCTTTTCAATGAGGAGTCTTGGATGACATAGAAAGAGTCATCATTGCTTTTTTATTCCATTGACCCCCATAACATTCTACTTCAAAAAAAACTCATGTTAAGGTGGGTAATACTATGCGACCGTTGCAGTTTTCCATACCATCCAAAGACCTCTAAATTTGATAGGCCATCAATGCCTATGAGTCATCGACACTTACCGTCATCCAGTACTCGCTTCAGATCTAGTTCACCATTCAAAACCATCATCTTTATTTATCAATTTCCCCCGAGGGAGTTGCATCTATCTACATCATCATACATATTTAGTTACAATCCCACATTTTGGTTTCATGACACGAGCATGGGGCATGCCTGCCTTGTTTATATACATATTTTATTTTTTCTTCCTAGAGAAAGGTTTGGTTCCCACCGTTTTCCCTCTCCCTCTGGCGGCTCACTCTTGTAGTTCCTCTCTTTTCTCTTCCACTCAATGGCACCATCAGCAAAAGAAACATTGATTTATTTCAGCTATACGTATGCTCCTAACCTCACACATCAGGGGGCATCTGTTATCACCAAAAAATGGTCTGTAACATTACAAACAATGATTGAAGAAAGACATTAATTCTAGCAACAATTAGTACACCTACAACATCAAAATCCATCAAAAAGGCATAAAACTATATACTTGGTTCAAAAATCAAAGTGTGCAAAATCACCAAAGGAAGCGTGTGCATTGTGCGCAGAATGCGTGGGCCAACACAACCCTAATTGTGCATTGTGTGTAGAATGCACAAGATTCACGATTGTCTACAAGAAAACCCATGCACTTCTCATGAACAACACATTTATGAATCTTGTCGGCCTCTCAACCACTTCCAGGTCGACCCCCAACACGATTTGACACTAAGATCGAAGCGAATTCTAGCTTGGAGGTCGGTCAAGAGATAGGAAGTGCCCTAAAAGGCCCCTTGTTCACATTATGAACCATTTATACCTTTCCATGAATGGACACTATAAATATGTGCTATGGGTGTGCTATAAAAATAAGAAAATCAAGGTATTGTTATGTTGCAATAATTCTTCTTGGAGAATCCTCTTTTCTCTTTGAATCATTCAAGCACTATAGAAAGGGCCATTCCACTCACCTCTTAAGAGGATTGGAATTACATTTCTTAACCATTGTTACTTGCCATTGCATGAAGAGAAGAACTCTCTATTAGGGAACTCAAGAGCCCTCCCAAGGAGGAAGAGGGGATTCATAAGTCCCTTCCTTTCTCTACGGTGCTAGCCTATCAATATATTGATCCATTGGTAGCTATATGATTGTCATTTTCAAGGTTCTAGTTCTTGCAAGTTTTCTAACGTTTGTTTCCTTTTTGTTTTTATTTCTATTTTCTTGTTTCATGTGTATTTGGTTATCTAATCAACTCACAACCCTATGTCTTGTTTAGCTGACTTAAATAGGCAAGTAAGTGTTGTGTTTTTTCTCACCCATGTGACAAAACCAACACAACAAGGATGGGGGGCCATGTCGAGTCATGATGCACTGGGTCATTCATTAATCTTGACAACTCTAGAAAATTGAGCGTGGCCAAAAAAGGGAGACGGGTTTGTGGCATGGCCCCAAGCTCCCAAGAAAGATTGTTTTTGGGGAATCACAGCCCATCTAGGGTTATGGTATGCACCATGGCCCTTTCCTGGATTGTAAAACCCCCCTCCAAATTGATTCATAAAGGGTTGGTTGGGTGTCATTCTAGTAGGAATGTTATGATGAGGATTGTAAATATTTCCCCCAGCCAAAGTAGCTCTGGATTGGGGGTTTCCCAAAGTGTGAAACTGACCTCCTCTAAGTGTGAATCCATAGGATAGATGTGGATTCATCATGCCAAATGTGTTGGTCAGAATCAATGTAGAGGAGGTAGGTGTAAAGGACGAAACATAAGCAACATATTGTCCGCTAGGTTGAATACTCCATCCAGGAGCATTAAGACCAGGATTAGACCCAAGGTGAAAAGGAGGTAGGCTTCCAATTGTAGGAGTCGTTTGGGGAATGTGAGCACCACCAAACGAGAATGGAATATGCATAGGATCCATGCCCCTGTTAGGCGAAAAATCACTCTATGGCATGGGGTAAAATACAATAAATGGAAATGAGTGCAGAAATCAACTCTAATCTCAAGTATGTTGTATAAACAAATATGCTAACAAGACAAGATAAATATTCTACCTCATCAAGACATTCGATGAAGTTCACCGTTGAGCACTTGACTCAAAGAAATACACCTGCAACTTGTCCTCAACATCCAATATACGCAAGCATATGGTGATAATATATAAAGTTAGCAGATGTAATTGCATAATCCATCAATATTCATAACAACTACGCCCATGGAATAACAATTCAAATATTTTCAAGACATTAATTGGATAAGAAAAGAGTATTTATATTAAAATCTAATCAACAGAAGTGTATGAATGACAAAATTTCGTGTGGGCATGTTCGAAACTGAGAAACTAAGTCCCTTCCAAATGGACCTCCACCACTTCAATCCTCCACCAAAGACAATCTCATCTAATAGAGACAATGAGGTTTTCCATCAAATAGGGAAGAGCCTGGGGGCTAAACAATGTGTTCATACTTAAAAGGACAAAGGGATGTAGACTCAATATGAAGTGAATAATTTCTCCAGAGTAACTTTTCTCTCAAATTTGAATTCATCTCCTCTCCATAGCTTGGATAAGGTACATTTATAGCCTTTAGATGGAATTGAAGGGCTGAGTCAGAACTTTTCCAATATATGGAAGGTCAAGGATCATGGATCCTGTGACGTGACATGGAAACCCGACACCATTTTTTAATTTTGAGCAAAAAAAATGATGTATGTGGGTTGTAATTGTGCAACCTGCGTATAAGCATGTTGTATAGTTGTTAGGGCACGTATCTGTGGAAAAATATAATTTTTAGCTCTCGGAACTAAAAAATGGAACTTCAAGTCTACATAGGGAAATGGAAAAGGCATTCTGAGTAAGTTTGTATGTGGTTAGGCAAATCTTTCCATAACAACCCCCAAGTCTAATACTAGTATTCAGATTAGATACTGGGATGGAGGATGAAAATTGCGATGTGAAATTTGGCATACCATAAGAAAAAGGGCTAGAGGCCATAGGGATGGACTGAGTATTGTATCCCGATGAATGAAAACCAAGCCCAAAAGGGTTTGTGACTATAGGTTGAGTATTAACTATAGGTCAAACATGAGTGATGATGGGAACCTGCGGCACTACAACCATGGTGGTTGAAGGTGTCGAAGGAGTACCATTAACTATAGTAGGTATGGGAGTTGGAGGACTCCCAATATATTTCTAACTCACCTCAGTACTCCTACTTGTATGATCACAAGTCTGGTAGGTGGAGGTGTTTGTACCACATTTGATAACTTTACGCCTTTTAGATGGCAAAGACTCAAGATGCGGTGGTAACTTCAACAAATGGAGAGACCTGTGGGGAAGTTGGTATGGATCCACGATGACTTAAGACTTGAGATATAAAAACAAATCCAAAGACCAACTAACAATCAAAAAGCACACCAAAATAAAAAATTGGCCAATATGCACACAAATAGGATAAAGTGGCTAAAAGGGACCTCCCTCCCTAAAGCAGGTATGCATCACCCAAGAGGAGATTGAGACTCCCTGCAGAAAATCAGAGGTATCAGAATCAGTTATAAGGGCCCTTGTGGGCTTAACAACCATTCAGTCAGATCCTCATGGAGAGGTAATCCTCCATAAATGTTGTGTGTTGTATGACCCTTATCTAACCTAGGGTACCTCCAGAATAACTGTTGGAAATATAACTGAGAGGGAGGGGGTGAATCAGTTATGTATATAATCTTGAAACTTTTCCTGTTATTTTTTTATTCTTTCTAGATTATTATTCAATGTGTTGTTGATAAATTAACATGCATAGATATACAATATTTGATCAATCACACAGAATACATAGGGACATTGATTTTCATGAGGAAACCCATAATGGTGAAAACCTCTTTTTCTTAGGATGTCAATCAAGATCCAACTTTCATGTACATCACAGTATTTGAGCTCCAACTCAAATATGAGGCTACAACCTCTGATAGAAATCTACAACTTACAGAGAGCACCAACTCTCATATTTCTCTAGCACTGACTAGATGGATGCAACCAACTCCCAGGTTTCTCTAGCACCAACTCCCATAATATCTTCTAGCACCAACTAGAATTTAGAAGACTGCAATCCTCCCTAGCAACACCCTTTCATATTGATTGAATCTTACAAAACTTTTACTTACTTGCTTTGTCTCTGATATGGTCTGTTATAGCTCCATGTCTCCTCAGCCTCTTCCATCTTCTATTTCTCTGTTCCGCTTCTATATCCTGCTCTTTCTCCTACTGCGCAATCTCTCTTTTTGTTCAACTTCTCTTCCTCCTTTATACTCTGTGATGTCTCTGCATACTATAAGTTGCACCTCTGATCTATAGTTCAGGTCTTGTCCTCGGGCACATTCTACCCACATGTATAACTATCGCAAAATCACTCTTTCTTTTCTTCTCTGCATGTCATTCTCACCTCGAGTCCTCTTCCTGATCATAATTCCAACTCTTCATCTTCCCTGGTGATTATTCTGAATATGTTCATCATTAGTGGGTGTTATCTTGAGATTCTCTAGCTTCTCTGGAAGTCGTAACTCTTCGTATTCTCTGGTAGTTACAGTCAGTCATTTTTTGCTTCTTTGGCTTCTAAGCCCCTTCCTTCACGTGACCACTGATGGTGAACAAACGCCTATTCAAAAGGTGCTTCCTGATATCATTCTAGTGAGAGCTAGATCCATTTCTTGATATGACCTTAAGCGAAGATCTCATGTGACCACATGATTTCAGGCACGTCCAAAGGCAGTTTGAGGGAAACCTGCTTTTCACCTCGCAATTCACTACAGAGCTCCACGTGTCCTTTCTCCAAAACCATGGTTTTGATTGTGGCCTACCTTCAACATTTTAAAGTTCTCCCACCATAAATCCCCGCAATGCGACAGGACCGTCGATCTCACGATCTTGACAGTGCTCCTGAACGAACGATTCAGATTTGTTCTTTCATGATCTATAGATTAGATCTAACTTTCCTAAATCAACAACTGTGATTTATTTCATGATTCGGGCTTCTGGAGTTTCAAATATCATCCCTTGATTTACTCTGTATGTCAATCTTCTATATTTGACAATCCACTGACGCGTGTCCCTCTCGGATCAATGGTCGATATGTCCTTCATATCTCCAGACTTTAGAGATTTTGAATCTCAACTTCTCATTTCTTCTGACTGGATATCTTCCAAAATGGAAGATCTGCTGACATCTTTCCTCCTTAGCCCAACGACTATCCTCCGCTCTGGGACATCAACCTTCTTTACTCTTCAGCACTTCTCTTTTCCATGAATGCTTTCACTTGGAGTCAATGATCTATTGACACATACCCTCCTGCATGATCAACAATCATGAGTGACTTCGGCACTTAGAGCTTTGGGAGTTTCAACTCCTATGCACTCGTTTCTCCCGTAGTGATTTCACCCGAATGCATAATCTTATGACACGTACCCCTCCTGGCGATCAATGGCCAGGATCTTCTTCGAGTATTTAGTGTTCGGGAATTCGGGACTTTAGGCTAATAGATTCTTCATTCTCCTTTGGAGTGGTCACCTGCTGGATAAGTCATAGGCAGTGGAGACCGCTTGTTGTCGATTAACACTTCCACTTACACTGTCCTTCCACTGAACTATATCAACGGTTGAGAATGCACCCAAAGTGGTCTTCAAATCGAACGACTGAGAGTGACTTCGGACCTTTTTCCTTTGGGACTTCGAGACTCTTGACATTTGTTTTTGATGAACCTTCCAAAGTTAATCTCTCAGAGTGACGTAGCTTTCTTATGTCACTTGTTGACATGGCACGAGCCAAATTCCTATTGACACTTGTCATCATCTGATTATGCCATGTGTACTTGTTGACGTGGTATTCCACATGTCCTTGCTGACGTGGTATTCCACATGTCTTTGTTGACATGGTCTAACACATGTCCTTGTTGAGGTGGTCTGCTGACATGGGTGAGATGTGTAGGCAGTGTAGTGGAGGTGGAGGTAGAGCGCGGTAGTGGAGTGTGACATGTAGCGGGTAGTGGAGTGTGATGTCGGAGTGCAGAGGTGGTATGTATGAGTGGTTTGGTGATTTTCTCAGAGGGGGGGTTAGGCGGTAAGTGGTAATCAGTGAGGGGAGTCTGAGTTGATAAGAAGGTGACACATATGAGGGTCCCACATGAGAAATACCACCAACTTAGACCCCCTCTCGCATGGTTAAAGGAAGAAATCTCGGGGGCGACCGATATGCCCTGTCGACCATAGATATGAGTGCCTGATTATCGTCCACTGAGATTAGTGTGCCCTCTAACTTATCATTTCCTTCCACTTATTTTGATCTGATGGCTGGCGGAAATTTGGGTGATCGAGATCTTAGATCTTAGCCCTTGCTTATCCTGTCCTTCCACTTAAATCAATCTGACATTTGTTGGTCCTTTGGATTGGTGATCCAAATGGCCACTGTCTGTCTTTCTCTTGAGATTTTGATCTCTCCAACTTTAGAAGGATTTCTAAGTGTTCATGGGTCTTGACCTTTGCTCCTCCTGCAAGTCTATCTCTTGGACCTCGTTTGTACTTCTGGAAACTGCTATCTCTTCTGAGATTTCTCGTCTTCTACACTCTCGATTTTTGGTTCATTGTTTTTCTTTCCATCAATGACAAGTACATTCTTCCTGTAAACATGCCAACAATATCCCCCTTTGGCATTGATGGAAACCCTGAAAGGTTTCACGATTCTGCTTAGACCTCCAACTGTAGTATGAAAACAACACCTTTTTCTCCCCCTTTGAAATCAATGTCAAAGAAAATAGAGAGTGACTCTATAATCCCCCTGATCATATATACTAGGATCACTCCCCCCTGATCAGATAGACTATTTTAACTTAATAACAGGTTCATGCCCAACTTCTGGCGTAGATACTCAAACTGAGATTTTGCAAGTGGTTTAGTGAACATATCAACAATTTGATATTTGGATGGAATATAAAGCAAAGAAACAATAGTGTTGGTTACCTGTTCCCTCAAGAAGTGATACTTGATGGGTATATGCTTGGTCTTGGAGTGAAATACAAGATTCTTTGACACACTAATTGCACTAGTATTATCACAATGAATTGGGATCGGTGCATTATACTTTACCTCCAAGTCTGCAAGTGTCTAAATCATCCATAATAATTGGGTACAGCAAGTGGCAGCTTAAATGTATTCAGATTCTATAGTCGATAAAGAAATGGAACCTTGCTTCTTGCTCAACCATGCTATAAGAGAATCTCCTAAGAAGAATGCACCTCCACTCGTGCTTTTCCTTTCATCAACACAGTTATCCCAATCAGCATCTAAATAGACTGATAGTTGAAATTTTTTATTCCTAGGATACCATAGGCCATAGTTCATTGTTCCTTTCAAGTATCTGAGTATTCTTTTGACAGCTAACAGATGATTATTTTTAGGTGCAGCGTGATACCTTCCTACCATTCCAACAGCATGCATTATGTCTGGACGAGATGTTTTGATGTATAATAGGCTACCTATAATATACCTATATGAACTCTGATCAACATCAGGTGAGTCATCATCCTTGCTTAACTTGCATCCAATGACCATAGGTGTGCTCATAGCTATAGAATCTTCCATTTGAAACGTTTTCAACATTTCTCTTAGATATTTCTCTTGAGAAAGAAATATTCCTTCAGACCTCTGAGTAATTTGCAGACCAAGAAAAAATGGCAGTTCCCCTATCATAGACATTTCAAATTCAGAGTGCATGGCAGAAGCAAACCATTGTACCAATGAAGCATTATTTCTTCCGAAGATGATGTCATCTACATAGACCAACACAATGAGAAAATCATTAACCTATGTTTTGATATATATATTGTTGTCAATTGTTCCTCTCTTGAATCATTTGTATTGAAGATACTTATCCAATCTGTAATACCAGGCACAAGGAGATGTTTTCAACCCATATAAGGATTTCTTCATCTTGCAGACAAAGTCAGGGTTATCTAACAGATGGAAACCCTCTGGTTGTTCCATATATACTTCTTATTTTAGATATCCAATTAGAAAAGTTGACTTGACATCCATTTGATATACTTTAAACTGTTTATGAAATGCATAGGCAAGAAACATTCGAATAACTTCTAATCTTTCTACGGGCACAAATGTTTCATCAAAATCCAGTCCTTCTATTTGATCATATCCTTTGTAGACCAAATCAGACTTATTTCTTACAATATTTTCTTGCTCATTCATCTTGTTTTTTTAGACCCATTTGGATCCTATTACATTTTTATTTGCTGGACAAGGAACAAGTTCCCAAGTGTCATTCTTTTCAATTTGGTCCAGTTCCTCATTCATTGATTGTAACCAATTTACTTCTTTACTAGATTCATTAAGGTTCTTAGGTTCCACCATGGATATGAAGGATATATGTGATTGCTCGGTGTCTTTGATTATCCTTCTCCTGGTTTGTACACCTTTGTCTTTTTCACCAATTATCTGACTTTTAGGATGATTCTTTTGAGTAATTCTAGAGGAAGGATTTGATGTTGATTGATGTCCTGAATCTTCTTGTCTGGGTGACTCTTCTCCACATGATTCATCATATTCTTGTGACTCTGAGATTTGTTGTTCTTTATCATCATTATTCTCATCATCTTTTTCATCTGTCTTAGTGCTTATTCTCTGTTGATCTTTTACAGAAGCTTCTTCATCAAATTGAACATTAATACAGTCTATTAATATATGCATTCTTTTGTTAAATCATTTGTATCCTTTATTGTTTGTTGTGTATCCTAAGAAGATACCTTCATTATCTCTACTATCAAATTTTCCCAGATGATCATCATTATTCTTGATGTAGCATTTACTTCCAAATACTTTGAAGTGCTTGATAGATGTAGGTCAACCAAACCACAATTCATATGGAGTTTTATCACTATTTGGCCTTAGATGCGCTTTGTTTAGAATATGAGCAGTCGTGTGAACAGCCTCCACCCAAAAGGTTTGTGAAATGTCCCTTTCACTCATCATAGCCCTTTCCATCTGTTGAACTGATCTGTTTTGGCATTCTACAACTCCATTTTGTTGAGGAGTACCTGGAATAGTATATTCTCCTTTAATTCCATGTCTGTCAAAGAATTCTTTGAAATATATTGACAGAAATTCTCCTCCCCTATCTAAGCAAATTTCTTTTAACTTCCTTCCTGTCTGATTCTTAGCTAACACCTTAAACTTTTTGAACTTCTCAAACGTATCAGATTTTTCTCTCAGAAAGGAAACCCGCGTAAATCTGGAGAAGTCATAAATGACTAGAATAAAGTAACGTTCTCCTCCGGTTCCTTCCTTTCATGATGGTCCACACAGATCCATATGAACAATTTGAAGTGGTTTCTCTGAAGATGTGAAAATCTTCGATTTGAATTGAGCACGAGTAAGCTTCGCCATTTGACAGGATTCGCATACAGAGTTATTAGGCTTAGATATTCTTGGAAGGTCTTTCACAATGCCTTCATTATTCAGTCTAACAATATGATCAAAATTCAAGTCTCCAATACTTCTTTGTCGTAACCAAATTTCATCAAGTTTTCTTAAATGACATTTCTCCTTATCTTCCTTCATAACATATACATTGTTTTCAGTTCTAACCCCATTTGCAATCAACTCTCCTATGTTTACTGTCTTTATTTTACAATTCTCGGTAGTGAAAGTGACTTCACATCCTCTGTCACATATCTAACTGACACTAAGAAGATTATGCTTTAAACCATCAACAAATAGTACATCTTGAACTTTGCTTCTTCCATTACTTAAGCTTACTAGACCTTTACCTCTGATCTTTCATGGAGCATCATTTCCAAAGGTCACACTCCTTGATTTATTTTCTTTGAGTAATAGGAACTTAATTTTTTCACCTTTCATATGAATGGAGCATCCATTGTCAATATACCAGGTGTCTTTTTGTCTTTGAGCTGACAATACTAATCCACACTTGTTATCTTCATTCTTCTTCCAAACCTTGACGTTTTCATCTCTATGATTTGAATATGGCTTATAGTTTTTAAAGAGGCAGTCTGCAGCTTTATGTCCATAATTATGGCAGATGTAACACTATGGTTCATTGAATAAAGGATCATAACGATTGTTATGTGTAATCTATATCCTTTTCCAAACCATCACATGATTTGCAGTCTGTGGTTGTTTCTTACTTGGTTGTGTCAATATTCTTTGTTGTGGTAAATATTTATTCCTTTATTTTCTTGATTGCTCATGTCTAAATCTTAAAGAACAATTTACAACTTTGTGGCCAAAGTTAGAGTAGTAAAAACAATATCCATAGAAAAAATATTTGTACCTAGAAAATGGTTTTCTTTGAGCAGGTCAATTTCTTCCATGCTGATGATTTTCTTGAGCGAAGGGTGTATTATTTCTTTGTTCTACATATTCAGTTATGGTAGATTTTCCTTCACTCCTCCTTGGTGGTTGATTCTCTTCCTTTGTTTATGCAGGTTTGTTGTTGTCAATGGTTTTATATTTGACAAATTTGATGGATTCTTTGTTGCTTGGCTGACCACCACTTGATCCCTCTTCATAACCCGAACTAGTTTTCAACTTTGAATTCCTTTGTTGATTCATAATGGAGGCTAATCCTTCTGAGGCTTTAATACTTGTCAGATTCTGATGATATAAGGCCTAAAATTTCTCTAGATATTTTCTGACAATCACTACTTCAACTTCCAATTTTTCACCTTTTGTTTCGGCTTCCTTCAATTGTTGTTTGAGGATGTCTTCAATCCTTTTAGCTTCTTCTAACTTAACTGTAGCGAACCCCTCGACCAACTTGAGGTCGGGGTATGCCACTCCAGAGAAACCACTCATGCTCTGACGCCATTCACTAACATTCCCAACCATGAGGTCGAGACATGCTACTCTAGGGAACATCTTTCGTTCCCTTACTGTGGAACATACAGTAGAATACCCAGTAGTCAACTAAGCAATGCCACCTAAATTTACTCTTTAGATTGCATGCAACTAAAACATATACATACAACACTCTCTCAGAAGCTTTACATCTAAATATAAACAAACCATTACTTTCTGTAACATACGACTTTTATATTAAAATAACAGTAATTACCGATATGCCTTATTTACAGGAAATTACCCATAAGCACACAAGCAACATAGTCACATATATGATAAAATCGTAACATGGGTATGCAAATAAAAAAACAACATATCCATTTATCATACAATTGGTACTTATCTTAGAAAGACTGTCACCAACTGCTTACAGACCATCTGCAAACCTCCCAGCCATAGACTACATTGTTCATCACTCTCAACAGTGAATCACCCTCAAGTTGGGACTGAACTCCACCCAGGGTAAGGGATTCCTATCTAGGCTAAGGCTCATGGACAACAGGAAAGACTTCATCTCAGGTGTTCACTCAACTAACAGCCTACAGCCTCTCATTCCCCACATGCCTATCCCACCCAAGGAAGTGTGCCCCTTCTCTGCTCAGCAGTCCCTTGGCTGCCCCACTTCCCTTCCAAGGCTTTAGCAACAGGCCAGACCGGAAGTCTCAGAGCACTGTAGTTGTAGTCTAGCACCAACAAAAATCAATCCACAACAATTTTCTCACCCAGAGAACTGCTCACGGGCCTAACAACCCGCTTCTTCAATCTTGCTCCATTATAAACAGGTACACCAACCAAAAGGGACGGGAAAACAGGTTTTGGAAAGGTGGAATGGTTGTCTCAAGGATAACAGAATGTATGAGTGAAAATGTTCATGGAGTCATTGACTGGATAACTAAGTGTGTTTTCAAAATCACTCTGAACTCTCTGTTAAAAATGGTACCCTGGTGGTTTCCCCTGTTTTCCGCTCATAACTTCTCTCTGAATCCCCTTCTGGGCTAAGTTTCCCCATGATATGAATTCATGTCCCCAACTTGAAACTTGTCATATCAGAAGTTACTTTTGTCCACTTGTCCCCAACTTTAGAACTTAGAATAAACTAATTATCCATACTTTATGTTTTAGGAAATATTAATATAATATTCCTTGACTTTTGGCCCTCCCTTACCCTAACTGGTGAAGTTCAGTTCCCCATCTCTTTTATCGTGGTCGGTCTATGCACAATGATGTATTTTATATTAATCATGAATCAAGTACAAAGTAGGCGCATTGGCCCTTGACATCTAGGCGCGTTGGCCTAATTCCAGAACATAAGCATTTTGTCTTATAATACTAGCTCACCATCCTATAAAGCATATTATATACACAAAGGTTTGTTGACCTTAATATTGCGTAAACTTTGTTACTGTGCATTGTATCCTCTGTCTTTGAGGTTGTGTGCACCTTAGTTACTACGCACGGTATTCAGAACGTGCACATTACATCCCTTTACTGTGCAGTATATGTGTGCACCATACCATGAAAGGTGTATTACAAAAAATGATGTATAAACAGCTCACTAGATTAAATACACTTTGATTATATTTACATTTGGGTTCGGACAAGGGATATTACAATCCCCTCCCCTTATTTATGCATTGTCCTCAGTGCATCATGTATCCATATACATCAAAATTTTCAAAATTCTTTAAAAAGATGTGGGTACTCTGCCCGCATTGCATCCTCATGCTCCCAAGTAGCGTCTTCAGGTCCGTACCAGGTCCATTAGACCTTTACAAACCCTATGTCTCGATTCCGGAGTTGTTTGATTTTTCAATCCAAGATACGCACCGAATGCACTTGGAAAACACCTTCTTGCTCCACCTGAATAACATTCCAATCAATAACATGATTAGAATCAGGTATACATTTCTTTAGCAATGATACATGGAAGACATTATGAATAGACATAGATGCAGGCAATGCAATCATATAAGCAATGGGACCAATCCTTTATAGGATTTCAAATGGTCCACAAAATCTGGCAACTAACTTGGTGCAGTTTCCCAACTTCAGGGAACTTCTGTTAGCTTTCAATTTCAGGAAAACATGATCACCCACTTTGAATTCTCTATGGATTTTGTTTTTATCAGCATAACTTTTCTGTCTGTCTTGGGAAGCTTTCAAATTCTGCTTAATTTTTAACATTTGGTCCTCCATCTCCTTGAGCAACTCTGGCCCGACTACTGTTCTATCAGCTGGATTATCCCAACTTATTGGAGTATTGCACCTTTTGCGGTAAAGTGCTTCAAACGGGCTCATTTTCAATGATGCATGATACCCATTATTATAAGCAAATTCTATCAAGTGTAGGTAGTCTTCCCATTTCGATGGTTTGTCCATCACATACATTCTCAACATATATTCTATCACCCTATTCATTCTTTCCGTATATCCATCAGACTCAGGATGATAAGTTGTACTAAAGTTCAGATTCGTTCTGAATCCTTTGAACAATCCTTTCTAGAAATTCAAGGTGAATTTCGGATCTCTGTCAAACACAATCGTTTTAGGAATTCCATGCAATCGTGCTACTTCCTTCATGAAAATATCAGCAACATCTGCTGCTTTGTGAGTAGTTTTTAGTGGAATAAAATGGGAAGCTTTTGTAAGCTTTTCCACCACTACCATAATCGAATCATGTAGCTTTCCTGTTCTGAGCAATCCCATAATAAAATCCATTGTCACCACTTCCCACTTCCATTCAGGAATGGGCAAAGTTTGCAGCAATCATGCTGGGTGCCTATGCTCTATTTTAACTTTTTGGCACTCCATACACTTAACGATGTAATCTACAATTTCTCTCTTCATACCTGGCCAAAAGTATTGGCTCTTGACCATTGTTATAGTTTTCTGATATCCAGGGTGTCCTGCATAAGGAGCATTATGCATCTCACCCAAAATTATACATTTTAAGTCCTGAACATTTGGTATAAATTTTTTGTTCTTGTGCAGCAGTATTCCATCTACTCCCAACTTATAATTATCCATCCTCTGTGGTGTCTTGCCTTGTTGTAGCATTGCTACCAATTCTCTGTACTGCAGATATTTATTTGCAGCCTCTAGAATTTTTCTTTTAACATTAATATCATACATGTTGATGGTTGTAGCATGAATCTCATGCACCCTCCTGCTAAGTGCATCAGCCACTTTATTTTCTTTCCCTTTCATATGCCTTATATCAAAGTCATATTCACTTAGAAGTTCTAACCATCTTCTTTGTCTAGCATTTAGATTTGGCTGATCAAATAAATATTTCAAACCATTGTGGTATGTTCTTATCTCAAACCTCTTTCCCATGAGGTAGTGTCTCCATTTCCTCAGGGCATGCACTATGGCTGCCAACTCCAAATCATGAGTGGCATAGTTTCTTTCATGCTCCTTCAACTTCCTTGATTCATAACATATCACAAATCCATTTTGACTGAGGACCCTACCCAGTCCTTCATTACATGCATTTGTGCATACAATGAAATTTTCATTTGGGTCTGCAATCCTTAGTATTGGAGCACTTGTCAAAATTTGTTTCAAATGTTGAAAAATCCTTTCATAGTCCGTCGTCCACTGAAAATTCATACCTTTCCTTTACAAGGAAGTGATTGGGTGTGCTATCTTCGAGAATCCTCAAATGAATCTCATGTAGTAAATTGCAAGGCCCATGAAAGATCTGATCTCTATCACATTCTTTGGTGCTGACCATTCTCTAATGGCTTCTACCTTCTCAGGGTCCACTGCTATCCCATCTTCTGAGATGATATGCCCCAAATAATGAATTTTTTTCTGATAAAATGAGCACTTTCTCAATTTGGCATACAACTGATGTTCCCTTAATACTTGCAATACCATCCTCAAATGACGTTCATGCTCTTCCTCTGACTCGGAATATATAATAATCTCATCCAAAAATACAATGACAAACTTTTCCAAATACTCTCGGAAAAAACCATTCATTAAGCACATGAAAATAGTTGGTGCATTTGACAATCCAAACGGTATCACCGTGAAATCATAGTGACCATACCTTGTCCTAAAGGCAGTCTTTCTAATATCTTCTTCTTTAATTCTTACCTGATGGTATCCTGATCTGAGATCTATCTTTGAAAATATCCTTGCATCCTTCAATTGATCAAAGAGGTCATCAATCCTTGGTAGAGGATATTTGTTCTTAATAGTCACTTTATTCAATTGTCTAAAGTCAATGCACAATCTTAACGTTCCATCTTTATTTTTCACAAACAAGACTGGGGCACCCCAAGGTGATACACTTGGGCATATATACCCCTTCTTCAGAATTTCTTCAAGCTGCATTTGCAACTCCTTCAATTCTGGTGTACTCATCCTATAAGGAGTCTTTGATACTGGCACTACTCCAGGCATCAAATCTATAGAGAAATCAATGTCTCTCCTTGGGGGTAGTCCTAGTACTTCCTTGAATATATCTTCAAACACTTTCAGGAATGCATAATTCTCCAAATTTGGTGCCTTGTCTTTAGGTGTCTCCTCCATATGAGCTGCAATATTTGACATCCTCTTCTATAACATTTCTTCAGTTGTAATGCTGAAATTTCTCTAATGGTTACTGCCCTGGGAATTCCCTGCACTTTCTTTTGGTTCCCTTCTTCATCCAAGCAAGTGAATTCTTTGCTATGACAATCCAATAGAGCATGGTGTGGGTCCAACCAATCCATCCCAATTAAACAGTCATAGGAACCTAAGGGTAAGATGTTCAAATATGCCCTAGTATTTAGTCCATTCATGTCTATGAGGCAGGACTTAACCATCTCATTAACTTTTCTTTTGGCTCCTGTAGCCAGTTGCACCAACCAGGATTTCCCATGATTACTTCTTGGTAATTGCAAACTTTCCACCATCTTTAGGTCTATATAACTATGACTAGCTCCTGAATCAATTAAAATAGCAAGAGTTTGGTTGTTGATCATACCTTCCACTTCAATCATGTGGGACTGATACTCTTCTTGCTTGTTGCCCAAGGATGCATAAATCCTTGGCACATTTATGCCCATATCCTCTACTGTCTCATCTCATTGTACATTGTGAATAGCCTTACCTTTTTCGCCTCTATGAGGATAATCTTTGAACCTATGGTCTCCTTTATAACCCCAACATTGCATAGGTGGTTGTCTTGGCCCTTGACTCCCTGTGTCAATCACTCTGGTTTTCTTATGCATTTTCTGCCATTATGGATTATTTTTGAAGAATGGTGGCTTAGCTCCCTTCTTTCTCTGATCCATCTTGAATTTCTTATTGTCTTCCTAGGCCTTTTGGAAAGTTGGTCTTGATTTCAGCTGGTCATATAAGCATTTATCTCTTCTTATGGTCTCTTCTAATGTCTTGGGATCATCATACTGTATTTTTTCACTGATGAACATCGGCAATCCACTTAAGTACCATTGAATCTTGATTGTCTCATCTTTAATGAAAGAGACATACTTCAACAATTCCAGAAACCTTTTCTCATATTCATCTATGGTCATACTTCCAAGCTTGAGTTCAAATAACTCTTTCATTTTCTTGTCATAGTATCTCTTGTTCAAGTACTTCTTCTCAAAATACTTCTTGAATTCTCTCCAAGTAACACTTTTCTCTACAATGTGTTGTACCTACACAAGTTGATCCCACCACATGGAGGCCTTTCCTTTGAGTTGATAAATAGCGATTCTACATTCAGCATGAGAAGAATAATTATGCAATTGAAAATACTTCCTCATGCCTAGCAACCATGTTTCAGCATCTTCATCCTTCTTATGCTCACCATCAAAAGTAGGAGGTTTGATTTTGTTCATCTCTCCTCGCAGCTCATCCACCCCAGATCTCTTATACCTTCTGACAGGGGATAGGCTTGAGTTGTTTCTTTCTCTCTTATGGGAATGTCTATGGGATGATGGTGATGTTTACTAGAACTTTTTACTTCTCTCTTCTCCTCTGAAGATTTGTGACTCTCAAATCTACTTGAGTCACTCTCCTTAGCCAATTTCTTCTCTATTATGTTCAAACCTTCCAATAGTTTCATATTGAAGTCCTCCTGCTACTCTTTGGCTTTCAAAAACCTTTCATTATCATATTTATGGCTTTGGACATCCTTTTGCAAATTATTAATGGTCTCAGCCATATTCATATCTTCATTCCTTTCTTCTCCATGTCCAAGTGGATATCCATCCCTCTGCTCTTCTTTGGATGACTGTAATTCTCCTATGCTTCTTCCATTCCTACAGACTCTACACTAGTTTGTCCTAACCGAGTTGTTGATAATTATGCAAAACGTGCAGCCATCGAAACTTATCAAACTAACCAATCACCAATTCATGAGAATATGCACCATTTTGATTCAACATACACATCAACATTATCACTCCTAGTTTCCTGGTGTTATCACCATGACAATTCTAGAGAAGACCCAAGTCTCGAGAACATTGATGCACAGTTCCTTCCAAGATACACTCACACAAGAAGGTGGTATTTTCGAAACCACTTTCACCAAGACGCAGTATTACGTATCTCAACATGTCAAATCCACTACTCGTGGAACGGGTGACGGCTAGTCAGATCACCCTGCTTCAGTCGTTCGATACTTCACAGCCATGTGACGTCAGCTGAATGTCGCCATTTAATGAACTCAAAAGCTAATCATTTGAAATGGATTGGCCGAGCATGGAAACCCAATGCTCCTTATACGTAATTTGTCTGCGCTTCATAAATGGAGTTCTATAATTACTACTCCTCAAGTATGAAAATATCTGCGTATCCATACCCATAGTAATATTCAAGCTGCTCGACTTCCTGCTCTTTGTAGAGACACATTTCGGTATCCTCAACCTGAGATACATGGACAAAGCTAAGTCATGTGAGACTGGTTATTCGAGCAACATGCTAGGCTTTCCTGCAACTAAGGAGGAAAGGGTCCTCACGCATCCACATAGAGTCGATTATAGACTCACAATTGGAAGTCAAGATGAATCCCACTATAAAGGATTTAGTCATCAACAAGCCAGCCGCTAAGAAGAAAAGGAGTAAGCGGCATAAGAAGGAGGAATCTATGGTTGAAGCGACCGAAATTTTTGGAGAAAATCAACCGGTTTGGTTAGACTCTTCTTTAAAGGTGGAGATCGATAAACTGAAGTAAGTCTTCAACTAATATAAGCATGTCTCAATGAATTTTGAACATCCAGTAGCAGAGGTAAAGAGTACCAAAGATGATAGGCATGTTCTTCAGCGGCCCTTTTTGCAACAGGCTAGCTGTTGTCACCAACCTTTTGTAATTTTGTGATTAATATGATTATATAAATACAGAAATAGATTTTAGACTGTTTTATTACAATTTCTATCTGGTGATGTTATGGCTCTTGTTTTATTTCATAAGAGTTTTTCTTGTAATCTTATATTTTATTTTCATCTATCTAAATCGGAATAAATTAAAATTCAAAATTCTTTTTAATTAATGCTTCAATGCGGTTATATGGCTATTTTTCTTTTATTATTATGCAATTTAAACTCAGACTCCTCGCCTTCTAAGCGACTTCACGTGCATTAACTTGACCTGTTCATTTATATTATTGTGCATAGCAATATTAGGTAAACGCTTCTCCATGCACCTAAATCTACTGTGCATTTCTTCTTCGTCGTACCAACTACTTACGCGCACTATTATGGAGTTGTGCGCTAATATCCACTGTGCACAGTTTGATACTCCACACTGATATTCCACATTTTTTTTCATCCTATGCATACACCATGTCAAGTTTAACATATTCATTCGCGCTCAAATATCTGCGCATACTACTGAATACATTGTCGTGAAACAACTTATACTCATACTTATGCGCGTAAAAACAAAAATCCTTTGCATTAAGCAATACTTGCACACCCCATGTGCACCTTACTATGTGTGTGCTTACCGCGCAAGGATAATTTTAGTGTGTCCATCTACGCATAATAATTTTTCGCGCGATGCCACAATTTAACGCGCACACTGGCATGCCTTGGTTTTTTGTGCGGTGCCAAACTTACCACGCACAATAGTACGCCAACCTTTTTCCAACGACACTCTATGACTCTAATTCTGGTCACTTCGAAGTTACTTTTTTGTGAATATTCACTTCGATTGCAATTCTTCTGGCCCATCCAAGCTCAATGTTGAATAGAGGCTCTGATACCATAATGTAACAAACCCCTCGACCAACCTGAGGTCGGGGTACGCCACTCCAGAGAAACCACTCATGCTTTGACGCCAGTCACTAACATTCCCAGCCATGAGGTTGGGACATGCTACTCTAGGGAACGTATTTCGTTCCCTTACTGCGAAACATACAGTATCATACCCAGTAGTCAACTAAGCAATGCCACCTAAATTTACTCTTTAGACTGCATGCAACTAAAACATATACATACAGCACACTCGCGGAAGATTTACATCTAAATATAAACAAACCATTACTTTTTGTAACATACGACTTTTATATTAAAATAACAGTAATTACCGATATGCCTCATTTAAAGGAAATTACCCATAATCACACAAGCACCATAGTCACATATATGATAAAATCGTAACATGGGTATGTAAATAAAAAAATAGCATATCCATTTATCATACAATTGGTACTTATCTTAGAAATACTGTCACCAACTGCTTACAGACCATCCACGAACCTCCCAATCATAGACTACACTGTTCATCACTCTCAACAGTGAATCACCCCCAAGATGGGACTGAACTCCACCCAGGGTAAGGGATTCCTATCTAGGCTAAGGCTCATGGACAACAATAAAGGCTTTGTCTCAGGTGCTCACTCAACTAATAGCCTACGGCCTCTCATTCCCCACATGCCTATCCCACCCAAGGAAGTGTGCCCCTTCTCTACTCAACAGTCCCTCGGTTGCCCCACTTCCCTTCCAGGGCTTCAGCAACAAGATGTATCGAAAGTCTCATAGCATTGTAGATGCAGTCTAGTACCAACAGAAATCAATCCACAGTAATTCTCTCACCCAGAGAACTGCTCACGGGCCTGACAACCGACTTCTTGAATCCCGCTCCAAGCTAACCAGGTACGCCAACCAAAAGGGACGGGAAAACAGGTTTTGGAAAGGTGGAATAGTTGTCTCAAGGATAACAGAATGTATGAGTGAAAATGGTCATGGAGTCATTGACTGGATAACTGAGTGTGTTTTCAGAATCACTCTGAACTCTCTGTTAAAAATGGTACCCCGATGCTTTCTCCTGTTTTCCACTCATAACTTCTCTCTAAATCCCCCTCTGGTCTAAGTTTAAACATGATATGAATGCATGTCCCCAACTTGACACTTGTCATATCGGAAGTTACTTTTTTCCACTTGTCCCCAACTTTAGAACTTAGGATAAACTAATTATCCATACTTTATGTTTTAGGAAATATTAATATAATATTCCTTGACTTTTGGCCTTCCCTTACCCTAACTAGTGAAGTTCAGTCCCCCATCTCTTTTATCATAGTCGGTTTGTGCACAGTGATGTATTTTATATTAATCATGAATCAAGTACAAAGCAAGCACATTGGCCCTTGACATCTAGGCACGTTGGCCTAATTCCAAGACATAAGAATTACGGCTTATAATATTGGCTCACCAGCCTATAACGCATATTATATACACAAAGGTTCGTTGACCTTAATATCGCACACACTTTTTTACTATGCATTGTATGCTCTATCTTTAAGGTTGCGCACACCTTAGTTACTTCATGTGGTATTCAGAATGTGCACATTACATCCCTTTACTGCGTAGTATATGCACGCCCCATGCCATGAAAGGTGTATTACAAAAAATGATGTCTAAACAGCTCACTAGCTTAAATACACTTGGATTATATTTACATTTGGGTTCGGCCGAGAGATATTACATTAACCTTCAACAGAGAAATTTCTTCAAATGGTTCATTACATGTTTTCTCATACCTGAGCAGTAACTGTTTTTGTTTTCTTTTATTTTCTCTGAGTCTATCAATCTCTTCCATGGCACTAACAAGTTCTCCTTCAAGATATACTACTGCTTCACAATCAGGGAACTCAGTTCCTATATCTTCAGTGTTTGGATATTCTAAATCTATTAGCATGATATCATTCATTTTATCTTCAATAGAAGAGTCACTTCTTTCATCATCTGAGGGATCATCACCATTGTTTACACAGGATTTTCTTCTTAAAATTATTCTCTTTATAGACCTTCTTGTGTTTGTGCTTCTATTCATCATCATATGTCTGATCCTTTATTTTGTGAGGACACTTAGAAGCAAAATGACCTATATTACCATAGTTGAAACACTTGAAGGGAATTTTACCTTTGTATTTTCCTGATCCTTTCTTCAGTCTTCTCACAAAATTTGCTTCAATCTCATCTACATCGGAGTCTGTTTTTTTCTCTAATTTAAATGATGTCTCTCTTGTAGTGGATTTACTTTTGGTGATTCTCATTTCATAAGCAGTTAGGGTTCCAAGAATTTGATCTAGTGTTAACGTTTTGAGATCAGTTATTTCCTCTATAGAAGCGACTTTTGAGTTAAATCTATCAGGAAGAGATCTTAATATTTTATGGACTAGAAAAGATTCATTTATAGTTTCACCTAGGCCTTTCAGAGTGTTGACAAGTTATTCTATACATAAGAAGTACGTACTGATAGTTTTATCTTCTTCCATATTTAACTGCTCAAATTTCAGTCTGTGAGTCTGAAGTTTTGTGTCTTTCACCTTTTCATTACCTTCATAACTACTTATCATCTTGTCCCACATAAATTTTGTTGACTCAAAGTGCATGACTTTGACAAAATCGGCTTCAGCAAGTCCACTGAGGATGGAATTCATTACTTTTTAATTAAATCTAAACTCCAACTTATCATCTTTTGAGGCCAAGACTACAGGCTTCACATATCCTATTTCAACGACATCCCAAACATCAACACCCAAAGACATTAAATGTGTTCTCATTCTTACTTTCCAGAAGGAAAATTTTTCTCCATCAAACATAGGGGGTCTATTAGTTGAACTTCCATCATGACTAGTCATGTTCAAGCTTATGGATCTACCATTGATCAAAGGCACCGGCTCTGATACCAATTGTTGGAAATCTAATTGAGAGGGGGGGGTGAATAAATTATGTATATAAGCTTGAAACTTTTCCTGTTATTTTTTTATTCTTTCTAGATTATTATTCAATGTGTTGTTGATAAATTAACATGCATAGATATACAATATTTGATCAATCACACAGAATACAAAGAAACATTGATTTTCATGAGGACACCCATAAGGGTGAAAACCTCTTCTTCTTAGGATGTCAATCAAGCTCCAACTTTCATGTACATCACAGTCTTTGTGCTCCAACTCAAATATGAGGCTACAACCTCCGATAGCAAGCTACAACTTGCAGAGAGCACTAACTCTCATATTTCTCTAGCACCAACTAAATGGAAGCACCAAATCCCAGGTTTCTTTATCACCCACTAGATGGAAGCACCAACTCCAAGAATATCTTCTAGCACCAACTAGAATTAAGAGAACGAAATCCTCCCTAGCACCACCCTACCACCCTAATTGAATCTTACGAAACTTTTACTTATTTTCTCTGTCTATGATATGGTCTGTTATAGCTCCATGTCTCCTCTGCCTCTTCCAACTTCTATTTATTTGTTCCGCTTCTATATTTTGCTCTTTCTCCTGTTGTGAAATCTCTCTTTATGTTCATCTTATCTTCATCCTTTATACTCTGTGTTGTCTTTTCATACTATATGATGCACCTCTGATCTACATTACAGGTCCTGTCCTCGGTCACATTCTACCCACATGCATAACTATCTCAAAATCACTCTTTCTTTTATGTTTTTCATGTCATTCTCACCTCAAGTCCTCTGCCTGATCATCATGCCAACTCTTCATATTCCCTGTCGGTTATTCTGAATCTGTTCATCATTAGTGGGAGTTATCCTGATATTCTCTGACTTCTCAAGCAGTCGTAACTCTTCGTATTCTCTGGTAGTTATAGTCATTCGTTTTTGGCTTCTTTGGCTTCTAATCCCCTTCCTTCACATGACCACCGGTGGTGACCAAACGCCTATTCAAAAGGTGCTTCCCGATCTCAGTCTAGTGAGCGCTAGCTCCATTTCTTGATATGAACTTGGGAGAAGATCTCACGTGGCAATGCAATTGCGGGCACGTCCAAATGTGGTTTGAGGGAAACCCATTTTTTTCCCCACAATTCACTACAGAGATCCACGTGTCCTTTCTCCAAAACTGTGGTTTCGATTGCAGCCCACCTTCAACATTTTAAAGTTCATGCACCTTCAATCCTCGCAATGCAATGGGACCATTGATCTCACGATCTTGACGGTGCTCCTAAACAGACAGTTCAGATTTGTTCTTTCACGATCTATGGATCATATCTAACTTTCCTAAATCAATGGTTGTGATTTGTTTCGTGATCCAGGCTTTGGGAGTTTCAAATATCAACCCTTGATTTACTCTGTATGTCAATATTTTGGAGTTGACAATCCACTGATGTGTGTCCCTCTCGGATCAGTGATCAAGATCTGCTTCGGGTCTCCAGACTTCGGAGATTTTGAATCTCAAATTCTTGTTTCTTCTAACTCGATATCTTCCAAAATGGAAGATCTGTTGACATATGTCCTCCTTAATCCAACGGCTATCCTCCGCTCTGAGACTTCGGCCTTTTAGAGTCTTCGGCGCTTCGCTTTTCCATGAATGATTTCACCTAGAGTCAACGATCTATTGGCACATACCCTTTGCATGATCAACGATCATGAGTGACTTCATCACTTTGGGCTTCGGGAGTTTCAACTCCTATGCACTCACTTCTCCCAGAGTTCTTTCACCTGAATGCATAATCTTCTGACACGTACCCCTCCTGGAAATCAATGGTCGGGGTCTTCTTCAAGTATTCGATGTTCAGGACTTCACGACTTTAGGCTAATCATTGCTTCATTCTCCTCCAGAGTGGTCACCTGTTGGATAAGTCATAGGCAGTGGAGACCGCTTGTTGTCGGATAACACTTCCACTTACACTGTCCTTCCACTGAAGTATATCAACGGTTGAGAATGCACCTGAAGTGGTCTTCAGATCAGATGGCTGAGAGTGACTTCGAACCTTCGTCCTTCGGGACTTCGGGACTTTTGACATTTGTTGGTGATGAACCTTCCGAAGTAAATCTCTCGGAGTGACGTAACTTGCTTACGTCACTTTTTGATGTGGCATGAGCCAATTTCCTCTTGACACTTGTCCTTTCGTATCCTGTCCTTTGACTTAAATCAATCTGACGACTATTGGTACTCTAGATTGGTGATCCAATGGCCACTATCACTATTCCTCTTGATCTTCTGATCTCTTCGACTTTAGAAGGATTTCTAAGTGTTCATGGGTCTCAACCTTTGCTCCTCCTGTGAGTCTGTCTCTTGGACCTCATCTGTACTTCTGAAAATCGCTATCTCTTTTGAGCTTTCTCATATTCTGCGCTCTTGAGGTTTGGTTCATCTGATTATGCAATGTGTCAAGAGGAAATGGTCTTGCACATGTCCTTGCCGACGTGGTCTACCACATGTCCTTGCTGACGTGGGTGTGATGTGTAGGCAATGTAGTGGAGGTGGAGGGAGAGTGTGGTAGTGCAGTGTGACGTGTAGCGGGTAGTGGAGAGTGACGTCGGTGTGCAGAGGTGGTATGTATGAGTGGTTTGGTTATTTTCTTGGAGGGGGGGTTAGGCGGTAAGTGGTAATGAGTGCGGGGGGTCCGAGTTGACAAGAAGGTGACATGTATGAAGGTCCCACATGAGAAATACCACCAAATTGGACCCCCCCCCCCCCCCACGGTTAAAGGAAAAAATATTGGGGGGGTTCGATATGCCCTATCAACCATAGATCTGAGTGCCCGATTATCAGCCGCTGAGATTAGCGCATCCTCTAACTTATCCTGTCCTTCCACTTATTTCGATCTGGCGACTAACAAAAATTCAAGTGATCAAGATCTCAGATCTTATCCCTTTCTTATCCTGTCCTTTCACTTAAATCAATCTGACGACTATTGGTACTCTGGATTGGTGATCCAATGGCCACTATCACTATTCCTCCTGATCTTCTAATCTCTTTGAATTTAGAAGGATTTCTAAGTGTTCATGGGTGTCAACCTTTTCTCCTCCTGTGAGTCTGTCTCTTGGACCTCATCTGTACTTCTGAAAACCGCTATCTCTTTTGAGCTTTCTCATATTCTGTGCTCTTGAGGTTTGGTTCATTTTTTTCTTGCCATCAATGAAAAGCACATTATTCCTGTAAACATACCAACAATAACCCCTGCAAGTAACCTATGTGGCTACCTATGTCAAGCAACTAAGCCACTGCGATATAACCAATGCGCAGGCGAACAGTCGTAAGTCAGTTCCACCATATGGGTAGGGTAACAAAGCCTGGAATCTTGAAAGCATCACCTCTCACAGAGCTAAAGGTACTAGCAAGACCCCCATATACGAATAGATCCTCAGAAATATATCTGATTTTAAGAAGGTATTGGAGGGATATCTCCTCAACCAACTTTGCACGACCTCGTTCTTAACTCTGGTGTGAGCAAAGCCTCCTGACATCACCAATTATACAATGGATTTCACCACTCCCTTAGTTAGACACATATGTTGAGTTTAATAGCCTTGGATAAGTTTACTCACAAAATCGTATTCTAAGGCTCTAAATCTTAAGCTAGTTTCTGCACCCTAAAAAATAAAATCGTTTCTAATCAATTTCAAATTTATCAACGTTACTTTTAGTTTCTTTGTTTACTCAAAAGGTGTGGTCATGAAATTGATGATGTTATGACTCAACAAGTAAAAGAAATGAATATGAATATAATGCAAAGTCCTAACTTCAATTCTCAATAAATGATAAGCTTTTCAAAATCCAAATTTCAATTCAATTCTGCAATTTCAAATAAGATGCAATATTTCCATACATGTACTAAGATCAACGATAAGAACCCAAAAGATCAAATTCCAATAATGAAAAATGTATATTTTTGTATTTTCAATATAAAACAATGAAAATGCAAGGATTGAACAACATCTTGATATAAAGACCCTACTGTATGCAAACAGATACAAACCAAGTACAATATCAAGAAGCAAACACTCAGCCCAATATGCAAGGACAACCAATGAAAAGGATGATGAGAAAGAAAAATCGCTCAAAAATTCAACCAAAGGAAGGTTTCCTATCACTCTATAGGAACTTAACAGTCATGACAGAGACCTAAGAAGACTCAGCAACCATCAACACTTTCCCAAAAAAAATCAAACTCATCAATCAAGCAAAAAAAGATGATGTACGCGACTGTTCAAGAGACAATCGCGTATGTACGCTCACTATAGAATGACATCTTGTGTATGTACGCGTCTATCAAGGGAAAAACTGTGTATATGTATTAAAACACTGCCAGGTTAAGGATAGGACCAAGAAACTCAGACTCAAAATAAAAATAGGTTGTCAAGAAATCTGATGACAAGAAACTCAAGGTAAACGAGAGCAATCAAAGGATAAAAACACTCCAAACCCTGAAAACAAGATTCCCTCCCCATTATGGTTTCCAATTCTGTTACAAGGGAAATCACTCTATGGCATGGGGTAAACCAAAACAGACGAAAATGACTGTAAAAATAAACTATAATCTCAAGTATGTTATATAAACAAACATGTTAACAAGACAAGATAAAGAGCATGCCTCGTCTAGACATTCGATGAAGTCCACCGTTGAGAACTTGACTCAAAGCAATACACCTGCAACTTGTCCTCAACAACCAAGATACACAAGCATATGGTGATAATATATAAAGTTATCACATATAATAGAATAATCCATCGATATTCATAACAAATACGCCCATGGAATAACAATTCAAATATTTGCAAGACATTAATTGGATGAGAAAAGAGTATTTCTATTAAAATGTAATCAACAAAAGTGTATGAATGAAAAACTTTTTTGTCGACACGTTCAGAACCGAGAAACTAATTTCCTTCCATGTAGGTCTCCACCACTTCAATCCTCCACCAAAGGCAATCTCATATAAGAGAGACAATGAGGTTCTCCATCAAATAGGGAAGAGCTTGGGGGTTGAACAATGTGTTTAGACTTAAAAGGACACAGGGATGTAGACTCAATATGAAGTGAATAATTTCTCCAGAGTAACTTTTCTCTCAAAGTTGAATTCTTCTCCTCTTCTCCACAGCTTGGATATGTCCCATTTATAGCCTTCAAATGGAACTGAAAGGTCAAGTTGAAGAATTTCCAGTATATGGAAGGTCAAGGATCATGGATCTTATGACGTGACATGGAAACCTAACACCATTTTTTAATTTTGAGCACAAAACCCGATGTATGCGAGTTGTAATGGTGCAACCTATGTATACGCATGTTCTATAGTTGTTAGGGCATGTATATGTGGAAAAATGAAATTTTTTATCTTTGGGAACTACAAAAGGGGACTTCAATTCTTCATAGGGAAATGGAAAAGGACTTATGAGAAATTTGCATGAGGTGAGGAAAATATTGCTATAACAGGTGGTTTCCTAGAAGCCTCATCTATAGCTTCATCCAACCAGGAGGAGCAATTGGCCACATGTAATGTCCCCGGCCATCCATGTTGGACCACGCTACACCATAGAACTCTTACATTCTCTCTATGGAACATACTGTAACATACCCAGTATCCAACTAAGCTATGCCACATAAATTTTTCGAACTGCATGAAATTAAAATATATACACACATAACTCTTGTGGAAGCATTGTATATAAAATGTAAACATACAAATACAGTTGTAAATACACAGATTCACACTGAAATAATAGTAAACATATACATGCAACATGTACAGGAAATACCCATAAAAATAAAAACAGTTATAACCGCACATATGATAACCCATAAAAATAAGCACGTAAATGATAATGCAGCATGTAAATTTATCACACAATTGGCACTTATCTTGGTCACGATGTCACCAACTGTGTGCAAACCTTCCATGAACCTCCTAGCTTTAGACCACACTGTTCATCACTCTCAACAGTGAGTCACCCCCAAGATGGGACTAAACTCCACCCGGGTAAAGGGATTCCTAACGAGGCTAAAGACTCATAGACAAGAAGAAAGACTATGTCTCAGGTGCCAACTCAAACTAACAACCTACAATCCCTCATTCACCACATGTCTGTCCCACCCAGGAAGTTTTCCCCTTCTTTTCTCAATACTCCTTCGGCTACCCCATTTCCTTTTTGGGCTTCAGTAACAAGTCGAAAAGGAGGTCTATGAGCACTTTAGTTACAGTTTAGCACCTTCAGGAATTCAATTCCCAGCAATTCTCTCACCCAGAGAATTTTTCACGAGCCTGACAACCCACTTCTTCAGTCCATCTCCCAAGCTAACCAGAAACACCAACACAAAATGGATATGGATATAGGTTCAGGTACAGTCATGAAGATATGGAGGATAGCTCAATGGCTGTGTGCATGCTCATGGATGATTGACTGGATGACTAAATGATGGGAGGAATGATGGAAAAAATGTTGAAAAAGATGGGAAAATGAACTAAGTCCTAGCAATATGTATGCATGTCCCCAAATTGACACTATTCATGTTGGGAGCTACTTTGGCCTACTTGTCCCCAACTTTAGAACTTAGGATAAAATAATTATCCATACTTTATGATATAAGAAATATTAATATAATATTCCTTTTTGGCTTAAGCTCCCTAGCTTAGCCCTTTTCCTTAACATTTAGGCCCCTCCCTTTCCCTAATAAGTGGATTTTAGTCCCCCATCTCTTTTATCGTGGTCGGTCTGCGCGCAGTGATGTATTTTATATTAATTGTGAGACATATACAAAAACTAGGCGCATTGACCTTTAACATCTAGGCTCTTCGACCTAATCAAAACATAAGCATCCTAGCTTATAATAACTAGCTCACCAGCCTCTAAAACGTAGCATATACACAAAAGGCTACCTGGCCTCAAAATCACGTGCACTTATGTTGTTGCACGCGGTATCCTGGAATGTGAAAACTTCCTCATTTTACTGCGTAGTACATGCACGCACTATGCCATGAAATGTGCATAGAAAAAAATGATATCAAACAGCTCACCAGCTTAAGTACATTTTCATTTACATTACAATTGGGTTCAGCCTAGGGATATTACACCACACTTCAGGAAGATGATCAAGTGTCATAGATAGGAATGGAGGTAAAGGATTCTCCATGTTCAATTCCTTCCCTCACTAATGTTGATGCTTCTTTTGGAGTCTTTGAACATCACACCAAGGGAATTGGCTTGAAGTTGTTGAGGAAGATGGGGTATAAAGGAGGAGGTCTTGGTATAAATGGACAAGGTATCATTCAACCAAAGGAGTTTGAAAGAAGGCTCCAATTTGTAGGATTGGGGTATGGTGAAGGTGATATGGACATGAATTCACACAACTATTGCACTCACTGTTGTATACGAGGACATTGGATTGAGAAATGTTGGAAGCTTCATCCTAAACTTGGTCCAAAGAAGGACAAACAAGATATGCATGAAACCAGAGTGAAAGAGGATCACTTCAGTAGATCCTTGAAGAAGAAGGACAACAAATAAGGTCTATTGATCATTAAAAATAGAAAATGGGTAGCTCGAATGAGCCATGGGGCTCCAAAATACCTCAAAAATCAAAGTTCCTAGAATTCAACAAAAATACACTAGATCGAAGAGATTGACGATATATTTCCAAAGACGCAAACGAATTTTCAAACAGAGTCACGGTAAAAAATATATGGCCATCTAAAGTTTTTTCCAAATAGGTGAAACTAGTGAAATCTGTGCAGTATTGACGTCAACATGCTTCCATGGCAGCACAGGTGATGCCACATGTCATCCATACATGTTGACGTGGTGTTGACCATAAATATGACCTAGAAGTTGAGTGGGCTGATGATGTGGCATTGACCATACAACTGACATGCCAGATGATTGGGCCAATGACATGGCATCCATACAATCTGACGCGACGCTAACCATACAGCTCACATGGTAGATAACTAGGTCGATGACATGGAAACCATACACACCGACGTGCCATTGACTGTACAATTGACGTAGCAGGTGACTGGAATGATGACATGGCATCTGTACAAGCTGACGTATCTAAGAAGGTTCTAGTGAATTCCATTAAAAACTCGGTGATCTCTTCCTCTTATGTGATTGTCTCATGTTTCTTATGCATATATTTATCTCTACAATTATGATTATTAAATGCATATTGTAATGGATTATGATACTAACAACTCATGCACCAAATTTATATTCAATTTGGATTCAAGCCTTTCATAAGCACATATGTTCACCTTTAATGCAATCAAGTTCAATTAGAATGACCTTATAATTGATCCTTTCATTAAATGAACCTAGAACCAAATAAATTTTGGTATCAAGGTCACCTCAGATTCAAATCATGGATCGAGTAGGGCCTATGGAATTGATAGATGGAAAGTAGGACAACACCAAGGTACCTCATGTGACACTTGTTGATGAGATTGAAGGCTCAACCATACTAGATGATGTACTTGTGCCTAACATCATGTGAGGATCATTGAAAAACAAAAAAGGTTCACTAATATTTCCCTTTACCCTAAGGAGTATGGGGTTAAAAGGATCATTCAAAAGAGGGTTGAAATTTGGTGGAGAAATTTTGTCAACCAAATCAATCTCTACATGCTCACTTCCCTTATAATCCCTCTTTTACTCTACATGATCTATGTTATCTATAGTGGAAACCAACCTTCACTTAACAGGGTGTTGTTCCACCACCTCAAGTGAAAGTCTGTGTTGTCTACGAGACTAACAAATTGGTTGGTCAACCACAGTGAATAAATTTTCTATAAAAATAAGAAATAATCAACCAACGACCAACTAGACACAAAACCAAAGAGAACACCCTTAGAAAATATAGGCTATCAACTGGAAAACCAGTGGATAAAAGGGGCCTTCCAAAAACCAATCCTTGGGGGATGTCAAGTTCCCAAGACCTAGATAGAAATGGTGTGAGAGATAGTTATGGTAACCCACATGTAACAACCCTTACTAGTTCAAGTACATTTGTGAAGATAGACACCCTCCAAGGAAACTAAAACAAATCTTTGATGTTTTCTTCAAGTACCACAGGCACTTGCCACATGTAGTCACCTTTGTAGATACATAGGAAATGTCACTATGGTTACCACTTCATAATCAGTGACCAAGAAAATTTTCATGCATCAAGACCACATGTATGGGCAGGGAATCTAAGCCCAAACATTAGAGAAGTGTTACCTCATAGAGAGGTGTGGCACTTCCATAACCTCCATACACATAGTAGTCCAACATACACTAGAAAAACCAAAGAGGGGATATGACTCCACTTTCCCCAATGTGACCTTGTGGTTGAATCCTATGTTATAGGAAATTTCTTACAAGAGCTCCTTGCTACTAATGGATGTATGCACTCACTAGTGACTCCTAGTTTTAGTTTTGTGGCCTTGGAGAATTTACTCTCCAACCTTGCACCAAGGCCCTAAATCCTAGTCTAATGTTTCTTTGCTATAAATAAAAGAGACTAATGAATTTTAAATTAAGTACTTTTCTTCTTATGATGTTGATTACTCAAGGGTAATGAAATGAGACATTAGTGGTGTTTTGACACTTTCCAATCCAAAAGAATCAAAACTATGTATGCAAAGAATGCAATTCCTCTTTCGATGAACGTTGTCTAAAGGAAAGGAGATATATTTTTCAATTTCATATTTTTAAACCAAAATAACAACCTCACACTCTCTCATTAACCATTTAATACAACCAAAGAAAATTTAAATTATATCCTCAAAGGTTGAACACACCAATGCAATATTCAAACAAAAAACTCAAATGTTATACCTTATCATGCTTATGAAATGAAAAATCTTCTTAATCTAATAACGAAGATGAAATGCAGATCAAGCCAAAAAAATAGAAATTTAAGGGGTGTATGATATTGGTAGCAATGCAAACAAGCACACCCCCAATGTCTATATGTGAAGAAAGACCCAAAACTTGGACAAAAATATAGCAATGTGAATTCTCCAAACACACTCAAATTGAATGTAAAGGGATCCAAAACACACTACCATATTTGAAAAGGCATGCTGCAGGTGATACCTAGGTCACAGCTCACTAGGAAAAAAACTCAAACAAGCAAGCAAGATGAAAACAAAGTTGCACTCCACACCTCAAATTCACTCAGAAAAACACACAACAAATAAGAGGATTAACCAGGGATCAAATCAAAGTTAACAAATCACTAACAGACTCACAAACCCTACCCAAACATTGTTATGTGAAGAAAACAACTCAAAAAATCCCAAAAAGTCACATACAGGAGTATTTCATGACCTAGTAGTAGTGCAAGGTGCGAATAGCAAGAAAGTGATCACATGATGCAATGAAAAAACATGTGATCGAACATTCTGGTTTTCAAAGATAGAGTATGATTGTGTAGCGAAATTGGGGGGAAAATCCTAGATCTGACCCATATCTGACATATCTAAGGAATCTTGCAACCGAGTGAGTGATGATGAAGGTAGATATCTATAGAAAACTTTCAAAGACAAAAACAATGAGGGAAATTACCAAACTAAATAAGAATAAAATATCCTTCCCTAGTGGAGTTGTTATTTTTTTTATGGAGAAATCCACCATGCAGACAGGTGAGAATTCCCTTATATCTTCAAGTGATCTAATAAAAATTGTAGGATAGATAAAAACATGATATTCCCTAGATCTATTAGATTTGTTCCTATTTATGCTATGATATAGAATGGCATACCTAATTTCCGAAGGTTGTCCTCGTGATTTCATAACTAATGTAGCTCCATTTCTTTCAACTTACTTCTTGCACACATGGAGACAACACATACAAAACTCAGACCTCTTCAAGCATTTGGAATTGCAAATATTATCTAGATCTAATTCAATATACTCAAGGAAAGAACAGATCTACCATTTACAATTGAATTCACCATCATTGGAAGGAGAAAACCATGCATATCTATATTAGTAAGTGGAGAAAATGTACATCAATCAATAGTTTACCTCGAGTATTGATTGAGGTTCTTCTTGGCTCTTTCTCCATATCCTACTTATACCTCACACAAGCAAGGATGACCTAATATGAATACCAAATCTATAGATAAGCTCCTCTAAAAATGATGCAGACCTCCTGCCCTCAGGCCGAGATCTGCATAGGATCTTCTGTAAACCACGACAAGGGTTAACTAAACCCTTGTTTAAGCCCGCAAAGGATTTTGGGGTTCGCGACTTGAGAGAACAGCTAATGTTCGTTCCTCTCCCTCTATGATTCCCCGACTCCAAAATTTTATCTTTGACGAGATCGATGACTATCAGCCTCCCCTGATCCGACGGTCCATATCCTTTCGGGGTTCACGAACCGGGAGTTCATGACTCTCGACTCAAAAATCACTTGTCGCTCCAATACTCGAATTCTAATCTACAAATTTGCACGAGATCCAACGACTCTCATTGGATTCGATCCAACGGCCACTATCTCTCCTGAGCTTACAGGTGTTGAAAAGGCACTCGCCATAACCCCCTCACTTCTTTGCAAGATCCAATAGTTCACGAATCTTCGACGCCTCTCCACGAAGTTTTTTCTCCATTCCATTCCACACTTGATAATCCCTCTCATGATTTGGGAATTAGAGTGACCAAAGATTTGGCCTGCAATCCAAACTTGCGACCCCCGAATTCACGAAATGATCTAACGGCTCAAACCAACCACTATCAACAGTCCACGTTGATTCTTGATATCAGGGTGGTGGGTTCATCCGACTTCTAACCACCTTACAGCTCCTCTGGATCCTACAGTCCTTGCGATTTCGCGAGTTCTCCATGGAGAATTATGACTGTCGATTCACTTGTCAATGACTTCCGCCCAAACGAATTGGTGTTCTCCTTCCTGAACTTGACTTCTATGAGACGATTTCAACCTTCATCTCCCTTTGACCACTTCAAAGGTTAAATCTCTCCTGAGATTTCACTTGTAAGCTCAAGCTTCCAAAAGGATCCCTGGATGCACTCCTTGCGGAAAAATTTCAAATAACCTCTGGTTATTTGAGTCTTTGACCCTATGCACTCTTTGCAACAGTAGTCTCTCAATCTTCCTCCTGGATTTGTAAAATCAAAGACTTCACTCGGCCTGTGCACACCTTGCATGGCTCTTGTGTCTGTAAAAACGCATTTTGAATCTCTTATGAGAGTTCTGAGATGAAACTCAGAGTCTGGTCGACACACTCCTTGCGGACCCTCCACTGCACTCTTTGCAGAAGTTCTCAGAAAGAGAAACAATTGAAACTCATTCTTCCCTTACCCATAATTCAAACATTCAACATAGAATTCCAGAACCTACAAACATACATAGCATTGAAAGAAATGCATACAGAGAACACAAACAAGCCTACAACATACCATTTAACAAGTGGTTCCAACAACCATAGCAAACACATAGATTTGGAATCAAAGCTTTCTTCTATTAATTCCAGTGCTCCTGTACATGGTAAATATCAACAACTAAAAATGCATAAAATCCTATGTTCTCCTTTATTCTCTTCTGCAGCTCTATAGCTTACGAATTCTGAATAATAATACAATAGTACAAGGGTGAGGGTGTCTATCATCCGTTTTCCCTCCTATGCTTCTAAACTGTCTAATCTAACATTCATATCTACCTACTTGCATTAAAAAAACATAAATGTCTATTACATTCGGCGGATAGGAACATACACTCCAAAATCAATTTAGATCTGCAGATATAAATGCAACTGCACTTTCTTCCTATCTATTACATTAATGCTTCAGATTTCAAAATTCAAAACATTTTCATAAAAACATGCTCAAGTTACATCTGCATGTCCAGGTGTCTCTTTGGCTTTCTACGATGCTCCTGCATCTGTTAAGAACCAAACATCAATATAGCATAGAAAAACCTCAGAAAAAAGTACTCAATGCCTTGAAAAATAGATAATTTCAGATAATAAGCCTCTTCGAGGGGGCAACCTCCTTTACCCCACTTAAATGTTCAAGTACAAGATGATTCAAAATGAAAATGTCTCCTTGGTATATATAGGAGACTAAGAGATATAATTACAACTGATGGCCTAAAGCCAACATAAATAAAATAACATTACTAATATAATATGCCCCAATTAAGGGGTAATGAGCCAATATTAGGGCTTAACATTCCTCTCCCCTTGAGACAAGTGTTGTCTGCAACGCTTGAGTAACTCTGGATGCTTCTGTATAAAAGACTCATCTTCCCAAGTGGAATCTTCAGCCGATAGTTTCCTCCATTTAATGAGATACTCTGATATGGATCTATTCCTCAGCTGGTGAATTCTTGTGTCAGTGATGGCTTCAGGCTCCAATATGATTTTTCCTTCTTCATCAAGTTTTGGAAATATAGTTTGAACTGGGATCTTTTTGCCTATAACCTTCTTTAAGCATGAAACATGGAAAACTAG
>JASDQU010735562.1:28549-45798 GCA_032191745.1 Picea mariana | reverse complement strand
TTTTACTTTCAACATTTCTTGCCACCTTAAATGCATTCTCCAATGATTTGGGTTCCCAAAGGCGAACCTCATGTTGAATGTTATCCTTTAAAGTTCCTATGAATACATCAATCAAGTGCTCATCTGGAATATCGTTTACCTTTATATTCAATCTTTGGAAGTTCTCAATGTGCTCAGTAATTGAACCCTTTTGCTTGAGATTTATCAATTGGCTAAAGAAGGTATTGCTCCTTGTATCCTCATAGTGTGCTATCATTTCTTCTGTGAAAATCATCCAAGTGACGAATGATTTGCGAGAACAAATCCATCGATACCATACAAATTGATTAGGTTTTAAGTATAACGAAGCAATCCGTACCTTTTGTGTATGTGGCACATTATGGAGATCAAAGAATTGCTCCATCTGAAGTATCCATGTGATTGGGTCCTTGCCATCAAACTTCCTCATATCAATCTTAGGAAAGTGGTTGGTCTTCAAACCAAAGTTGGAGTTTCTCCATTCTTGATTCACCTTCCTTGTGTCCTCATCATGAATTTCATGGGATGCATTTTCACTTTCAGGTGTCTTCTCTGTTATGAATTTTTTCAATACTCCCATGATCTCCCCTTTTAAACCATCCATCTTAGTATCCAACTTAGCTTCCATTGAATCCATCATCTCTTGTAGTTCATCTTTTGTTACTATCTTGTTTTGTAAATCATTTATGTCCCTACACATTTCTTCAACTTCATCAAGATTCCAAGTAGGATTTTATGGAGGCTTAGTTGGTGTAGAAGTTCCCTTTTTGGGTGGCATGTTGGCCAAGTATCACTTTTGAACCTTGATTTATAGGTGGTTCTGCTAGACAATATTTATTCTGTTGTATCTCCCAAGTTTTGTCCCTTATGGGTATGAAAATTTCTTTTATGTAGTTCTCTGATATTTCTTCTCTACAATGCCACAGGGCTGATCAAAATTGGATGTGCCAAGTGGAATTTACGGTAACTTCCCCACAACTTGCCGATTTTTGGCCTTTCCAGGAGATCTCACTTGTATAGCGTGCCTCGCCCAAAATAATTGATATAAAATTCTAAAACTCACACCAAAATCACTACAGACTGTCCAAAATCCAATGAAACAAGTCCCACTCAATTTAGATACTCTAGGAATAAGTTATGATTGTTTTACCTGTAACACCTTCTTGAGACTAGTCAATAGGACTAGTCAGATACCCTATCTTACACAAGGTGTATCTACAAATTTGAGATGACCCAGAAGCTGAAATTTTTACCAAAGATACCTTTCTAATTTCTGTAAATATATTCCAGATTTCATGGTCTGAAACGTTACAGAAATATTTTTATAGCAAAAATTCAGCAATGACTCAATTCAGGATGATTCCAGAACCCTATCTTGTACAAGATTATATCCGAAATTATAAGGCCTCAGGAGCTGAATTTTGAACCCAACGTACCTTGATCCGTATACTAAATATCCTCCAATTTTTTCCTTCTAAAATGTTGTAGAAAAAATGTTATAGAGAAAATGCCATGGTGTCTCAGATGTAGCAGCGAAACCCCAAGACCTTGAGCTCTGATACCATATGCTAAGAGCCAAACATCAATATAGCATAGAAAAACCTCAGAAAAAGTACTCAATGCCTTGAAAAATAGATAATTTTAGATAATAAGCCGCTTCGAGGGGAAAACCTCCTTTTACCCAGCTTAAATGTTCAAGTACAAGATGATTCAAAATGAAAATGTCTCCTTGGTATATATAGGAGACTAGGAGGTATAATTACAACTAATGGCCTAAAGCCGACATAAATAAAATAACATTACTAATATAATATGCCTCAATTAAGGGGTAATGAGCCAATATTAGGGCTTAACAGCATCATACTTCTTCGCTTGGAAATTTTCATGAACTCCTGTTCATGATCTCTTGCACGGTCTGTCAATGCTTTTGAATTGTTGCTTCATCTTCCCAACTGGAATCTTCAACTGGATGTCCTTTCCATTTGACCAAGTATTCAAAATACTCTTTTCTCCTGGTCTTTTTTCTAATCCTCTTGTCAATTATGCTTTCCATCTATGGCCTTTCAGCTACATGCATTTGTTTTATCCATTGAATATTTTCTTCTTTATCTTCTGCTCCTTCTTCTTTAGCTCTGTAAGGGTACAAATCCGCAATATTGAATATCGGTGAGATTTTGACCCCATCAGGTAATTCAATCTCATATGTGTTTGCCCCAAATTTCCTTACGACCTTGCATGGTCCAATCTTTTTCATTGTCAGCTTGTTATACGTTCCCCTTGGGAACCTCTCCTTCCTCAAATGCGCAAGATCAAATCCTCAACTTCAAATTGAAGTTCCCGCCTATGTTGATCTGCTCTACGCTTGTATTATTGACTTGAACTTTGCAATCGTTCCTTGATTTGGCTGTGAAGCTCCTTCATTCTTTCCGCAAAGTCCTTTGCACTAGCACTCCTGAATTCAGCTTGTTCTGCATCTTTCAATTCAAAAACTCCCCTTGGTTGCATTCCATATACAATTTGGAATGGACTCTTCCCTGTGCTTCTATTGAGTGAATCATTGTAAGTGAATTCCTCATGTGGCAGAATGTGATCCCATTGACTGTGGTGTTCAGTTACTAAGCTCCATAGAAAATCTCCCAAGCTCTTGTTCACGACCTCTGTCTGTCCATCCGTCTGAGGATGATATGCTGAGCTAAAAGATAAGTTTTTCCCTAGCTTATTCCATAAGGTACTCCAGAAATGTCCTATGAACTTGGTATCTCGATCAGAAATGATACTCCTTGGGAAGCCGTGAAGTCTGACGACTTCCTTGAAAAACAGGTTCGCAATATGAGTTGCGTCACCGGTTTTCTGGCATGGTATGAAATGTGCCATCTTTGAAAATTTTTCGACTACCACAAAGATTGAATCATATCCCCTTTGTGTCCTTGGCAGTCCTAATATGAAATCCATGCTCATTGTGTCCCACAGCCTTTCAAGTATGGGTAAAGGTTGATATAATCTTTCGTTCTGCCTTTTTCCCTTCGCGTACTGGCAAATTCTACATCTATCCACGAATTTCTTAACATCTGTTCTCATCCCTGGCCAATAATATGATCTATTCAACTTTGAGAAAAAAATTTCATGACCGAAGTGTCCAGCCAATCCTCCATTGTGTTTTTCCTTTATCAAATTATCCCTCGTGGAGCATTTCAGAATATATAGTTGATTGCCCTTGAATAATAATCCATCCTGGATCATGTACTCGGTCCATTGGCTTCTGTCTCTGAGAATTGGATTCTCAGACGCCTCATATGCCTCTTTAAAATTTGGATCATCCCTGTACATTTCTTTGAGTTTATCAAAACCCAAAGTCTTGACTCTGAATTCTGCATAAGAAAACATTTCCTACTCAAAGTATCAACAACTTTGTTAGCAGTTCCATAAATATGCTTAGTCACAAAAGTAAAATTCTTCATGAATTCAACCCATTTAGCATGCTTTTGGTTCAACTTCTCCTGTCGAGTCATGAATTGCAAAGCATGATTATCGTTGTACAAAACAAACTCCTTGGGAACCAAATAGTGCCTCCATTTCTTCAGTGCTTGTATGACTGCGTAGAATTCTTTGTCATACGTGGAGTACTTAATCTTTGCTTCATTCAATTTTTCACTGAAATACATAATGGGCCTGTTGTTTTGGCTTAAGACCTCTCCAATTGAAAATCCACTCGCATCACACCTGACCTAGAATGTCTTGTTGAAATCTGGAAAAACCAGAATTGGTTGCTCAATGATCTTCTTCTTCAGCAGGTTGAAGCTCTTCTCCGCTTCCTCCGTCCAGTGAAAAGATTTATGTCTTTTCTTCACCGTATCCATCATCGATGCGCTATTTCCACTGAAGTTTTAGATGAATTTCCTGTAGAATCTAGCCAAACCATGGAAGCTTCGTACTTCAAACACACTCTTCGGTGATGGCCAATCCTTAATCGCTTTTATCTTCTTCAGATCCATTTTCAATTCATTTGCAGAGATAACAAAACCCAAATAAATGAGTTATGTCCTCATAAATGACGATTTCTTCATATTGATCATCAATTTCTCTTGTTGTAACCTTCTCATTACTACAACTAAATGCTTTAAGTGTTCTTCTTTTGTTTTGTTTAAAATTAATATATCATCAAGATATACAATGACAAATTTCCCAATGAAATCCTTCAGGACTTCATTCATCAACCTCATGAAATTACTGGGCACATTCGTTAAGCCAAATGGCATGACAAGCCATTCATATATCCCTTCATTCATCTTGAATGTTGTCTTCCATTCATCACCTTCCCTCATTCTAATTTGATGATATCCACTTTTCAAATAAAGTTTTGAAAAAAACTTTGCTCCACTCAAACAATCCATCAAGTCGTCCATCCTTAGCAATGGGAATCTGTACCTGATGGTAATTTTTTTGATTACCCTTGAGTCTATACACATTCTCTAGCCACCATCCTTTCTTGGTCTGAGCACTGTAGGAGCATCGCATGGACTCAAGCTCTCCTGAATCAATCATTTGTCCATCAAGTCCTGGACCTATCTCTTAACTTCTTCATTCTCCTGCGGCATCAACCTATAAGTTGCTTTGTTTGGAAAATTGGCTCCAGGTATAAGATCGATATGATGGCTTATACTCCTGATAGGTGGCAACGAACAAGGTAGTTCATCCACTGCTATATCAACAAATTCTTCCAGCAACTCCTGGATGTGTTCTGGTAAATCATCTATTCTCGTACTGGTCAAAACAATTTTGGGCTTCCTGACCACAATAAATTGTGTGTCTTCCTTCTTCTTAACCTCATTAAGAAGTTCCTTCCCACTCATTAGAAGTACAGTGTTGTTCATCTATGTTTTCACCTCTTTATCTTTAATCGGTAGTAATATGTGCATCCTACCGTTTTTCTCCAAGGTGTACGTGTTCTTTCTCCCATCCATGGGAATAACATCACATAATATCTCATCTTTATATCCTCCTATTTTAAATTCAACTAAACATTGTTTAGTGACATTTACCTGATGTCCTTTGTGCAGCCATGAAACTCTGTATGGGCTTGGATGTGCAACAGTCTCCAACTCTAGCTTTTCTACCATCTCTGTAGATATGAGATTATCTGTGTTATTGTTGTCCACTATGACCTTGCATACCCTGTCTTTGGTTTTGCAAGCAGTCCGAAACAGAGTATTTCTTTGGGCTGGGTTCTCTGGCTCCTTCTCTGGTTTCAAGAGAACTTTCCTCATCATTAAGGATCTTCCTCCCTCAGCGTCTTCTACCCCAACATTCCGTCCTTGATATTCGATAATGTGAGTTTCACCTCCATTTTTCTTCCTATCTATACACTCATAAGACCTATGTCTGATTTTTCCGCAGATAAAGCATTTCACTTCACCTCCTCTGCCTCTTCCTCTTCCTCTGGTTCGAGGAAAAGTGTTTCTATTAGCATACTGCCTTCCCTGTGAGCTTCCTCCTCTCTCGGGTTGATTTTGATGTTTCTTCTCCTCTTATTTAGGTCTCTGAGTTCTGTCCTGGGCAATCATCTTGCCTCTGCTTTGACTTCTGCCTCGGCCTCTTTGACCTTGCTTTCGGCTCAGCTTCTCTTCATCTTTCAGAGCCATCTGATAAGCATCTTCTACGGTTCAGATGGTCATCATGCTCATCTCGCCCTGAATGTCATACCGTAGACCATTCATATATCTGGAAACTTTCTCATCATCGCTCTCCTGATGACCTACTCTGATGTTTATCCTTTAGAATTCTTCAGTGTATTCTTTCACTGACATCAGCTTCTGTCTCAAATTCTGCATCCTCCAAAATAGATTGATTTGATAATCTGTAGGTATAAACTTGGCTTTCATTTTTGCAACCATTCTATCCCAGCTTTTGATTTTTTGTTTTCCTTTGCAGCATCTGTTAGCCTGCAGTTCATCCCACCACGGTGTTGCATGCCCTTTAAGTCTGGTAACATCATGTTTGACCTTCTTGTCTTCTTCAAAATCCTCATAGTCGAAGTATTTGTCCAGAGTTCTAATCCAATCTAGAATCTCCTCAACATCTAAGTTTCCCTCAGACATGGGAATGTCTATTTTTTCTCTGGCACCTATCCTTGCAACAGCCCTGAATAGGCATTCTTTTGCAGCATCTTCAGCCACAACTTCTTCATTTTCAGCTTCATTTTCACTTTCATCTTCGCTGATATCCCTAGCATCAACTGTGTGCCTTTGTGTTGTCTCCATAGCATCAAGCCTGGCACGTAATTCACTCATTTCTCTTTCCACTACTGGATCAGGCATTTTCCTGTGTCTTCTTCTCAGCAGCATGGTTGTAAAATTCCCCCTTCTTCTCTCTACTATAGAAAGCAAAGAATTGGTTTTGTGCTTTGATACCACAACTGATGCAGACCTCCTTCCCTCAGGCTGAGATCTGCGCAGGATCTTCTCTAAACCACAAAAAGGGTCAACTAAACCCTTTGTTTAAGCCCACAAAGGATTTCAGGGTTCGCGACTTGAGAGAACAACTAATGGTCATTCCTCTCCCTCTATGATTCCCCAACTTCGAAATTTCGCCTTTGATGAGATCGACGACTGTGAGCCTCCCCTGATCCAACGATCCAGATCCTTTTTGGGTTTGCGAACCAGAAATTCACGACTCTTGACTCCAAAATCGCTTGTCGCTCCAATACCCAAATTCCGATCTGTGAATTTGCACGAGATCCAACGACTCTCGTTGGATTGGATCCAACGGCCACTATCTTTCCTGAGCTTATGGGTGTTGAAAAGGCACTCGCCTTAACCCCCTCACTTCTTTACAAGATCCAATAGTTCATGGATCTTCAACGCCTCTCCACGAAGTGTTTTCTTCATTCGATTCCACAGTTGATAATCCCTCTCGTGATTCAGGAATTAGAGTGACCAAATATTTGGCCTGCACTCCAAACTTGCGACCCCCGAATTCATGAAATGATCTAATGGCTCAAACTGACCATGATCAACGGTCCACATTGATTCTTGATATCAGGGTGGTGGTTTCATCCGACTTCTAACCACCTTACAACTCCTCTGGATCCTATGGTCCTCACTATTTTGCGAGTTCTCCACAGAGAATTCTGACCGCCCGATTCACTTCTCAATGACTTCTTCCCAAACGACTCGGTGTTCTCCTTCCTGAACTTGACTTCTATGAGACAATTTTGACCTTCGTCTCCCTTTGACCACTTCAAAGGTTAAATCCCTCCTGATATTTCGCTTGTAATCTCAAGCTTCCAAAAGGATCCCTGCACGCACTCCTTGCGGAAAACTTTCAAATAACCTCTGGTTATTTGAGTCTTCGACCCTGTGCACTCTTTGCAGCAGTAGTCTCTCAATCTTCCTCCTGGATTTGTAAAATCCAAGACTTCACTCGGCCTGCGCACACCTTGCACGGCTCTTGTGTCTGTAAAAATGCAATTTGAATCTCTTCTGAGAGTTCTTAGATGAAACTCAGAGTCTCGTCGAAGCACTCCTTGCAGACCCTCCACTACACTCTTTATAGGAGTTCTCAGAAAGAGAAACAATTGAAACTCATTCTTCCCTTACCCGGAATCCAAACATTCAACATAGAATTCCAGAACCTACAAACATACATAGCTTTGAAAGAAATGCATACAGAGAACACAAACAAGCCTGCAACATACCATTTAATAGGTGGTTCCAACAACCATAACAAACACATAGATTTGGAATCAAATCTTTCTTCTATTAATTCCAGTGCTCCTGTACATGGTAAATATCAATAGCTAAAAATGCATAAAATCCTCTATTCTCCTTTATTCTCTTCTACAGGTCTACAACTTACGAATTCTGAATAATAATACAATGGTACAAGGGTGAGGGTGTCTATCATCCATTTTCCCTCCTACACTTCTAAATTGTCTAATCTAACATTCATATCTACCTACTTGCATTAAACAAACATAAATGTCTATTACATCCGACGAATAGGAACATACGCTCCAAAATTAGTTTAGATCTGCAGATATAAATGCAACTGCACTTTCTTCCTATCTATTACATTAATGCTTCAGATTTCAAAATTCAAAACATTTTCATAAAAATGTGGTCAAGTTACATATGTGCATCCAGCTGTCTCTTTGGATTTCTACAATGCTCTTGCATCAAAAAACCTACATGATCTGGGATCTTTTCGTTAGGTGACTTATTAAAGAATCGTATTAAATGAGCATAAACTAAAGTACACCATAAAGAAGAAAAAGCTCAAAAGGAAAGACACATAAGCATGCAATATGAACACAAAGAACTTGGTAGTGGAGTTCGTCCCTAGTGGACTGCATCTCCGGGTCCTTCTCTCAAATGGGTAAGTCTTTTTTATTAACTCCACAAAAGAATTGGGAAAAATACATAAGTATACCTCATTCTGGAGTTAAGATACAAAATCTTTGCCCAGATCAGAAAACTAACATCACCACTATGTTCGTGGCGTCGAATTACCTAAAAATGACTATCTCCACACCTCGATCTGATTCTAGCACTTTCAGGCCTAAGAGACACCCCTACCTCAGTTTGTGTGCCTTGCCTCTGCAATAAATGACTAGGAAAATCTCGAAATGCATGCCCTGTCTTGAAATCTGTACCAAAATATATACGAGCGCCCTCTTAGTTCTCCTTCATCCCATACATTGGCGAAAATGTGCTTTATATAATATAATGTGGGTGGTTTTGGAGTAAAGGAGGTCGTTGGCGTGCTGGTAGGCGGATTCTATATTTACAATTTGGTTAGAGGAGGTCCTGGGGTCGAACCTGCAGGCCTCCCTCCCTTTAGAATATGGTTTAAACAAATTTTGGCCTACTGCTAAACTGATGGAAGATATTCTGGTGATGGTTAAGTTTGGCGGTTGGTGGAATATGCCACCATATATGGTGTAACCTCCAACAGTTATCAGTGTGGACGTATGGTGTAGCATATAACCAAGGGTTGGGCTAAGGGCCTAGCCCTTTTCATCCACCCATATAAAACATAATCAAACTTAAATAAATATTGTTTCATATTATAAAAAAGAACCATATAGTGGCATGTTGGCTAGCGCGGAGGTTGTAAGTCCTTTGGGCTAGGAGGTTAGGAGTTCGACTCCCATCGACTCCAATATTTTTAATGAATTGTACTGTAAGAGGCCAATGGGGGGTTGCCACATGGCAATGTCTCATTGGTTGTCCGCTGCCATGTGTCAACCGGAGACTAGAACACATAACCTTGTACAGACGTTCCACGTGTACCTATAACATTGGACCACATCTCTTTGTATAGATGTGCCACATGTCACCCTTGAAGTGGTGACACATGTCACCTTGACCTTTGACTTTTTGACCAAGTTTGAACTGAACTTTGACCACTTATATCTTTCTCATATGAGATCTGTTTGACGAACTGTTTGCGTCATTATAAAGATTGCAATGCGCTCTTCACGACCATGCCATTTTAACTGAATTTTGGGAAATTTGAAGTTTTTCCCTTTCTCTGTCTACTGAAGCCATTTTGAGCATCCTGAGTTTCCTCTGCGAGTTCTGAGTTGTTCTTAGCCTTTTATGGATCCTTTTTTGGATCACGCCTTCCCACTGAGATATTTCTGGACCACCAAAAGATTTCATCAATCAATTGGTAAGTGAGGGAATATTCCCCTCACTTTTTCCTTCTTAATCCACTTTGCCTTGCTTCGATGTGTTCCCTTTAAGCCTACTCGAAGATAATCAATATCACCCATGTGTGAAGTCCTCGTCCTTCTGTCCAGGATGATATATTCCTGTAACTCATCCAAGTACTCAGGTGCAAACTCATAAACTGAATGTATTGAAACTTCCTCATCCTGAACCATGATCATGGGAGGCTCAAAAAGTTTCAAGTTCTCTATGTTCACAACGAAGTAAATCTTCATATAAGATGGAAGATCTAAACAAAAAGAATCAGTGTCTCTTTTCTCCAAGATAGTGAAGGGTCCATAACAGATAGGCTTGATTTTTTTTCCTTCACCCTTTAATTGTTCCTTGCTGATGTGAAGCCATACCTGGTCTCCAACCTGGAACTATTGATCAACCCTATGTTTGTCATTCCAAGCTTTATACTATGCTTGAATTTTCTCCAACTGTTCCCTGACTGCCTGGTGTATCTGTTGAATCCTCTGGATGAACTTGTGGGATCTATCCTATGTTCTTTCTTCATTCATATCGACGTCTCTCCCATACATCAAGTCCAAAGGAACCTTTGGTAGGTACCCAAAACATGCCTCAAAAGGTGAAATCTGAGTGGACGAATGTAAAACTCGATTATAAGCATGTTGTACATAGGGTATTTGTTCATCCCATAACTTAGGATGCTTGTTACAGTAGTCTCGAAACAAAAGTACCATTGTTTTGTTTACCACTTATGTTTGTTCATCAGTCTGTGGATGAAAAGCAGTGCTCCTCTTCAATTTGATGTCCATCATTCTCCACAAGTTAGTCCAAAATTCCCCAAGGAATCGAGTATCTTGATCCGAGACAATGGATGTGGGTAACCCAAAGTGAACCCAAACATACTGAAAGAAGAGATTAGTAGTCTACTCAGCAGTGATATTCTTTTTACATAGCATCAAGATACACATCTGGATGAACCTATCCACTACAACATACAAATAATCATGACCCCCTTTTTCCATTGGTAAACCCCCTACAAAATCCATGGAAATTGTTTCCCATGGATGGGATGGAACAGGAAGTGGTGAGTATAGCCCCAATTTTCTATTAGTGGGCTTACAAGTAGAACACATCACACACCGCTTTACATATTTAGTTACAATTGCTTTCATTTGAGGCCAGTAACAAACCTATGAAAATGAGCCATAGTTTTTCCTACCCAAAAATTCCTAGACACAAGAGAAGTATGATATTCTCGTATTACATGGACTTGTTCACTTGTAGGAACACATAGCTTTCCAAGATGATAGAGTAATTTTCCCTGCAGACAATCGTTCTCTACCCGTGGACCATGGGTTAGCTTCTCATATACTTCTTTAAAATCTTCATCGATGGCATATTTCTCTACATAGCTATCATGAGATAAAGAAGTATTCTTCAAAATAATAGAAGATGCAATAGGAGGTCTAGAAAGCATATCAACTACCTTGTTACTTGTACCCTTCTTGTACTTGATTACCAAATGAAATTGTTGTAGAAAACCCATCCATCTGTAGTGTCGATATTGTTGCAGTTTGGTCCATTTTTGAAGATACTGTAAGGGCTGGTAATCTGTATGTATAATTGTTTCCTTCCCTAACAAGTAGTGCTTACATTTCTTTATGCTTTGAACTAATGCATACAATTCTTTATCATATGTAGGATAGTTAACAATAGATTGGTTAAAAGTCTCAAAGTGGTAACAGATAGGCTTATGATTTGACATCAATATTGCACCCATGGCGTATCTGATGGCATCTGTGTCGATTTCGAGCGACTGTTAAAGATTCGGCAGTGCTAATACTGGTGTGGTACTGATCTTCTCCTTCAAAGTGTCAAAATATTTTTGTTGCTTTCCTTCCCACTGAAAAGTTTTCTTCACACTGGTTAAGGCATGCAAATGAGCTTCTATAAAGGAGAAGTTGGGAATGATTCTCCTCCAATATTGGACCGCACCCAAGAATCTTTGAATCTCGGTTGCACTTTTTGGCTCAAGCCAATTTACCATTACTTCAATTTTGTAAGGATCAATCTTCAGTTGTCCTCCTCCCTTGATATGACCTAAGCATACAAGTGCAGTCTTGCCAAATTCACATTTAGACATTTTTACATACATCTTTTCCCTTTGAGAAGTATCCAATACTTGTTTTACATGGCTTACATGTTCATCCCAAGTCCCACTAAAAACAATAATTTCATCTAAATATACAATCACAAAGTCATCCGGGAAAGGCCTAAATACATCATTCATCACACGCATGAAAGTTGTTGGAGCATTACAAAGCCCAAATGGCATAACTAACCACTCAAACAATCCTTGTTTGGTTTTAAAGGAAGTCTTCCATGCATCATGTTCTGCGACCCTAATTTGATGATATCCACTGTGTAAATCCAACTTAGTGAAATAAACAACATTCTTCAATTGATCAAGTAAATCATTTATACGAGGAAGAGGGTATCTATTTTTCACCGTGATTTTATTTAAAGCGTGGTAATCGACACATGTTTGCCATGTTCCATCTTTCTTTGGCACCATCACGATCGGAGAACCACAAGGAAATGAATTGAGCTTGATGACCCCTTGATCCAATAAGCCCTGTACCTACTTCTTAGTCTCTGTCATCTCCACAACTGGCATCCTGTACATGCCCACATTAGGAAGCGGAGAATCCTGCTGAAGATGTATCTCATGTTGGATTTCCCTCTTAGGAGGTAATCCATCGAGTTCCTGAAAAATATCATCATACTTAGAAACAATATCAATTAATTCCTTTTTATGAGACAGATCACATCGTTGGAAATCATCGGATGTCCTGACATCTTTCTCTTTTATTACCATGAGTACATATCTCTTATTAGTGGTTATGAGTCTTTTCATTTGCCCTGTACTAACAAGTGTTGTATTTACCCTCATGTTGTGAGCTCTAACAATATATTCCAGTCCCCCCTTAGTAAGGTGGTATTTTTTCTCATGACGAAAGAAGACTTCTTTTCTATCATAAAGATAAGGACTTCCCAACACTATTCCGCATATATCAAGCGGTACAACATCCAAATCCACTTCATCAATCAACTTCGAAGCAATAGCAAATCTGATCCTACATTGTTTGGTGACATTAATTTTTTCTTTATCACATACCCAACCAAGAGGATAAGGCTTTGGATGTGTTTTTGTTTCAAGACCCATCTTCTTGACAAGTGCTTCAGATATTACGTTTACTTGGGAACCCGGATAAAATAATGTATCTATCTTAGTATGTTTAGATACAACTCGTATATGAAATAACTTATTCCTCTTTCGTTCATCAACATAAGATTCATCATTGGAACTTGAATGAGCATGAAGATAATATTTACCTTGTACTCCAATTGTTGTGATGTTTCCTTCATCTCTTGAATTAGAACCAAGATCTTGTTGCATTGTAGCAACAGTGTTTGTCTTTCCCTTTCCACCGAACCGTTTTGGTTTCTTTTCGGGATGCAGTTTCCAATAGTTCTTCATCATGACCGCTTCTTGCAATGAGTGCAGGATGGTTTTCCTCCCTCTCTCATTACTGTAGCAGTCTTCTTGTCCTTCCTTTTGAACTTCTTGAAAGTATCTTGTGGGAAATTGGAAGGTTTCTTCGTGGGATCTTCTTGAACATGTTTACCCCTGTTCTCAAGGTGAGTGGCTTGCACACAAACTTTGTCAAGACTAGTGGGGTTAAATAAGAGCAAAGTATGACAAATATAACTGTGAAGTGCGCCAATATACTTCATTAAATTTTCATAAGAATCCAAAGGAATATTCAATGCAAGAGCTTTCTTCATAAATTCTTCTATGAAACTTTGTACAATTTGACCTTTACTTTGCCTCAAAGTTTTCCATTCCATCATTGCTTTATGTAAATACCATAATGGATAGAATTGCTTCCTTATCTTTGATTTAAATTTTGACCATGAGGAAAGAAGATTACCACACTTACTTATGTCTTGTAGCTTGTTCTCCCACCACACGAGAGCAGTGAATTTCAACCGAAGAGAAGACAATTTCACTTTAACTTCCTCTTCATCAATATGTTGAACACAACAATATACTTCAACCTGTCGGATCCAATTATCTAGTTTTTCAGGATTAGCATCTTCATTAAACATAGGTAAAGAAAACTTTACATCAAGCTTTAATAATGGTTTCTTAAAAGAGGCTTTATGGCTAGAATGTTGAGAGTGATGAGAATGCTCAGAGGAAGAAGAACTAGAACTTGAAGGAAAAGATGGAGGCTCAGGAGGGTCTCCTCCAGCCCCTTGGTTTACCGAAGCGTTGTCATCTTCATGTGCTTTCTTTTTCTTCCCTTTCTTCTTCATCCTCTTCTCGTAATCTCCATATATTCGTTCGACCATTTCTCACATGTGATAAAAGACCATGTGAAAGTTTTTCTCCTATTCATCACGCTTGTCCTCTTCTGCCATCTTCTTCCTTCGGGATGCACATCCAAATTTGGGATTGAATGTCTTAAGAGTTCCTTCACCCTGCTTATGCTTGGCCCTAGTAAGCATTCATACTCAACAATTCAAGTCAAAGACGACTGCTCTGATACCAACATGATCTAGGATCTTTTCATCAGGTGACTTATTAAAGAATCGTATTAAATGAGCATAAACTAAAGTACACCATAAAGAAGGAAAATATCAGAAGGAAAGAGACATAAGAATTCAATATGAAAACAAAGAACTTGATAACGAAGTTCGTCCCTGGTGGACTATGTCTCCGGGTCCTGCTCTCAAATGGGTAGGTCTTTTTTATTAACTCCACAAAATAATTGGGAAAAATACATAATTATACCTCATTATGGAGTTAAGTTACAGAAGATTTGATCAGATCATAAAACTAACATCACCATTGTGTTTGTGGTGTCAAATTACCTAAAAATGACTCTCTCCATGCTGCAATCCAAGTCTAGCACTTTCAGGCCCAAGAGACACCCTTACCTCGATTTTTGTGCCTTGCCTTTGCAATAAATGATTGGGAAAATCTCTAAATGCATGCCTTGTCTCAAAATCCATAGAAAAATCCATACGGGTGCGCTCTTGGTTCTCCTTCGTCCCATACACTAGAGAAAATGTGCTTTATATAATATAATGTGGGTGGTTTTAGAGTAAAGGACGTCGTTGGCGTGCTAGTAGGCGGATGCTCTATTTAGACTTTGGTTAGAGGAGGTCTTGGGGTCGAACCCATGAGCCTCCCCCCCTTTAGCATATGGTTTAAACAACTTTTGGCGTGCTGCTAAACTGATGGGGGAGATTCTGGCGATGGTTAAGTTTAGTGGTTGGCAGAATATGCCACCATATATGGTGGAACTGCCAACGGTTATTGGTGTGGATGTATGGTGTATCATATAACCAAGGGTTGGACCGAGGGACTAGCCCTTTTCATCCACCCATATAAAACATAATCAAACTTTAATAAATATTGTTTCATATTATAAACAAGAACCATGTAGTGGCATCTTGGCTAGCACGAAGGTTGTAAGTCCTTTGGGCTTGGAGGTTAGGAGTTTGACTCCCGTTGGCTCCAATAATTTTAATGAACTGTACTGTAAGAGGCCAATGGGGGGTTGCCATGTGGGAACCTCTCATTGGCCGTCATCTTCCACGTGTCAACTAGAGACTGGAACACATAACCTTGTACGAACATTCTGCGTGTACCTGTAACATTGGACCACATCTCCCTATACGAACATGCCACATCTCCCTGTAAGGACATGACACATGTCACCATTGAAGTGGTGACACATGTCACCTTGAACTTTGACTTTTTGACCAAGTTTGACCTGAACTTTGACCGCTTATATATTTCGCATACGAGATATGTTTGAGGAACCATTTGCGTCGTTAGAAATCTTGTGACACGCACTTCACGACCATGCTAGTTTAACGGAGTTTTGGGAAATTTAAATTTTCCCCTTTCTCTGTTTGTTGAATTCATTCTGAGCACCCTGAGTTGCCTCTGTGAGTTCTGAGTTGTTCTTAGCTTTATCTGGATCCTTTTTTGGATCACTGCACCATAAGCTTACTTCAATGATTCCTCCCTTTCTCTCTTGGAATGCATCCTTTATATAAATTGATGAAGGAAGTTAGGGGATGCTTCTAGATCTCTAAAACTGATCCAGATGGATGTCGGTGGCCTCCCACCTATTCCAACTAGTTCATTTTGGCAATTTTCCAGTTTGGCAGTTTGTTTCCTAGTTTTTGGGTCCCTAACTTGCGGGGTCGTTTTGAGTCCCTAAACAACGTTTTTAGGGATCGCCACAGTCGAAAATTCCCTTTGATAGTTCGTATAAAAATGTGTATTCCTCGGATAGACCTTTCCAACGGACTATCGTGCGCCTAAAACGGAGATCATATGCAAAAGTTACGACCCTGGGAAGTTGATGTACTAACTTACCCAAACGGGGCCCACGTCACTGTTAGTGCTTCATCTCCTAGGGTTAGGTTTTTGGATGTCTAGGGTTTTTGACATTCCTGTTTATTGTAAAAAGACCTTCAGAGCCTCATTGTAATCATCTTCTTGCGAATGAGCGCAGCCGTCACATCTCTTCTTAGAGATAAGCCGTCACCATTCGAGCAAGCTTGTTTTCTGCTGCATTTTACAGTTTCAACTAATTTCCTTATTGAATAGAAAACCAGTTTTATTGTATCTATGTTATTTTGTGTTAAGCATGTTTTAATAATCTGTATTCATTTCATTCTGCTCATAAAATCTGGATCAAAAACTTAGTGAACTCTAAGTCTATTATGAGTTCCCAAAATCATATCACGATACAAATGACTCACCCAACTTTGATCTCCCCGTAGCTCATCAATTCTACAAGGTGATAGGGGTGGTCACGGGCTGCAATGATGTAGATCGTGACTAGTCGTGTGCCAACAGTGATGCATCCCATGACCGATCACACATTGCTAGGTATGCAAGGCTTGACCTTCCTCAAGATTTGTGAAATCCAAGGAAAAAGAGTGTGTCTTAGCATGACAGTGTCAATAGTACCTCCATGTGTGTCTAGGGTGGTGTATATAGTTATAACAAACCCCTTTACAATGTGTCCCTAATGATTTGGATAACTTGTTTGGTACAACATCTATTATGGGGTCGTTAACACTTGGAGGGTGTAATGATCCCAAGCCAAATTCTTTCTTGGAATCACTAACTACTACTAATTTATTGAGTTATTAAGTGCATACAAGATTCATCAACACATGGAGATCACAATATATTCAAGATTTAGAAGCACAAGCAAAGATCTGACCTTTTTATTATGAGCAATGTAAGATCAATACAATAGATGGCCGATCTAGCATAAACCTCAGATGGCCATACAAGCAATAGATATGAGCTGCTACAAAATGCTCCTGCTAATACAAAATAATGCCTCCAAAGGCTGAATAAGAAATGAAGATCAATACAAGCAAATCTGAATGCCAAACTCTCCAGCTGAAGAATGCCATGCTCCAATAGAAGGCTGAAACCCTCAA
>JASDQU010735562.1:0-15086 GCA_032191745.1 Picea mariana | reverse complement strand
TATATATATATATATGGTTTATTAATGTTAATATAAATGTTGTAAAGAAATTTTTATTAGAAAATATTATAAAAATGTTCGATTTTTTATTTTTATTTTTCACTTAAAAAACTTATATTAATAATTATAACAATTTTTGTTACAATAAAGAGATTTCAATAAAAAAAACTATTCAGCCATGTCTTTCAGCATCATAAAATTTACAGACTAATCATACATATTTCATCAAAATAAAACTATAACTTTTCGTAATGTTTTCATTCTGAAAACCAAAAAGAATAACATCCTTTCCTTTGCCTTTTTATGTCATTAAATGATTTCCATTCTTTCAAAAATCACTGAATCTCCTTCAGCAACTCCAACAAAGTAAATACATTCCTCATCCAGAAGTAATGCTGCTTTTGACAGTTGATTCTCTTCTTAATTGTAGGCTCTATAAATATGTTATTAAAATTAATTTTAATTTATTAAATTTAAAAAAAAATGATAAAAATATTAATGGATTTTATTTATTTATTTTTTATTTTAAAATAATTAAATTTAATATTAAATAAACTTGGATTAAAACATAATTATTTAAAAATTTGATTTTGTAAATTATAATAAAAAATAAAGATAAAAAAATATATATATTATTCTAATTTCAATCATATAATCTTTACTTTTTTACTTTAATTTCAATCATGTAATTTTTATTTCTTTACTTTTTATGTAATAAATATATATTATTAGTCAAWTATTATTATTWWTTAATATTAATTTAATAAAAATAAAAAAATATATATTTTATTCTAATTTCAATCATGTAATCTTTACTTTTTATGTAATGGAATATACATTATTGTAGCCAATTATTATTATTATTTAATATTGATAGTTTATAATATAAATTACTTACTATGGATGGAACTTTATGAAATGTCCATTCAATATGTAATATTAAATATGTAAGTGTAATATGCACAGTTTTAATATGTAAGTGTAATATGCATAGTTTTAATGTAATTTTTAATAATTGAATGTTTTTTTAATGAAAGTTGATTTATTGAATTATAAAACACATGTACAATTAAATAGAAAATTAGAATATGGTAAAAAAAAAAAAATAGTTTTTGAGTTATATAACTTTTTATTTATAAAACATTGTATAATTAAGAAAATATCATATTCATTTTTATAAAGAGCACAATAAGATTGTATATCATTTTTCAAAGGATTTACTTCATCTATATGAGTTTTTTTGGTATTTTGGAAGAAGTACAAGATCATCATATAATGGTGTTACAATAATTTTTATTAAATAATTTCTAAATTTCTTTTGAATTTGTAATTTTTAGGTACATGAGACTTTGCCTAGAGCACTTGCGAATTGCATATTTCTTGGGAAAAAAACTAAGAAAAAATCATATTCTTTTAACAATGAGATGTTACTCTTCTTCTAAAATCTAATGCATATGTTTACTTTAAGAAGTTAGTGTAGTACCTAAATGGTAGAATTTATTGAAACAAATTTGTATAGGGGTAGATAGCAATTACTTTTAGTGCACCATTTTTTTACATTTTTTTAATGTTAATTTTGTATATTTTTAAAAATCAATAAAGTTAGTAAAGCCTTGAAATTACAAGGTCAAGCATTAAAATTGGGTTTGTGTAAGGTATTGGATCTATTATAATAGCCGAAAACATAGATATTGCAGAGAATAACAACGAAACAACACAATAGATTAAGCCACAACATCAAAATGATACCTTTTATTGATAGGAAACAATGTTCACTTGCCTCTTGAGTCTTCGAGGAGGCAACCTCCAACAGAGCAACGCTCTATTACAATAATTCTCGAGACAAAACTTCTCATACCCTCTACTCCTATTTATACTAGCTCTATCTACCCAAAAGAACAATCCAAAAGAAGATACTTCTAGAAGCGGAAAATTCTATCAGGTCTTCTTACATTTGACTTATTCTTCCTTATTATTAGGCCTTATTAATATCAACCTTCATTACATAGAAATATATTATTCTACCTATGTGAGGGGTCAGGGAGGTTAGGTCCCTAACATGCCCTCCCCTTTGAAAAACAACCTTGTCCTGAAGGCTTGAGATGAGGAAATCGTTGTAGAATGGTGTCCATCTCCCAGGTGGCGTCTTCTAGAGTTGTATATTTCCATTAGACTAACACTTCCTTGATGGTGCATTGAGAGAGACAACGCTCTCGCTGGTCCAAGATGTCTTTTGGATGCAACCAAATGGAACCTTCTTAATCCAACTCAAGGAGACTGGTTTGAGTTTGGCACTTAGTTCCAATCACCTTCTTTAAGCAGGAGACATGAAAAACATGATGGAGATTAGAATGACTAGGTAGAGATAACTAGTATGCCACCGATCCCACTCACTTGAGCACTGTATAAGGACCATAAAATTTGGGAGCAAGTTTCTGACAATGTTCGACTTTGAGTGAAGTCTTCTTATAAGGTTGCAGTCGAAGAAACACCTAGTCCCCTTCAACAAATTGTGTTGCGATAATAGCCCGTTAAACCCAAAAAACCATGCAATCTCTTAAGAGTTTTAGGGCGAGGCCAATACTGCATAACTTCATTTTTCTTAGTATCCACCCGTACACCATCCTTGCCGAAAATATGACCCAGGTACTCCACTTCTGAGGCTCCAGAGGCACATTTATATTGTTTGAGGAAAAATTGGTGCTTAGAGAGTAGATGGAGAACTTGATCCGCATGGGAGAGATGGGATGTCCAAGTTTACTATAGATGAGAATATCGTCAAAGAAAACTAAGACAAAATGACAAAGAAAAGGTCGAAAGACATGATTCATAAGACTTTGGAAAGTGGAAGGAGCATTACATAGGCCAAAGGGAATTACCAAGAACTCATAGTGACCCTCATGAGTATGAAATGAATTCGTGGGAACGTCTTCTTCTTTCATACGGATCTGGTGGTAGGAAAAACGTAGATCAAGTTTGGTGAAGTACTGAGCACCACTCAATTCATCCAAGAGGTCATCAATGATAGGAACAGGGAATTTGTCTTTGATTGTGAGTTTGTTGAGGGCGTGAAAATCGGGACACATGTTCCATGTTCCTTCTCCCTTGAGTACCATGACTACATGGGAAGAATAGGGGCCTGGTACTAGAACGGATAACACCCACTTCTAGAAATTCCTAAACAATTTTCTCAATTTCATTCTTCTAGGAAAAGGGATGAAGATAAAGGAAAACATTGGGAGGAATACTTTCTGGTATGAGAGGAATGGAATGATCATGGATGCCATGGGAAGGGGAAAGTTCCTTGGGAGTGGTAAAAACAACATGGTGGTAGAAGATAAATTGGAGGTCGGGATGCATAGAGGGTGTCTTGACAACTTGAATGGAGTGGAGTTGGGAAATAATGCTAGAATGACCCTTTTTAAGGAGATTTTCCATTCGATGGGAACTAATGATCTCAGGAGAGACTATTGTGATGCCTTGGAACTTATATTGTTGTCCCTCCTGTTGGAATTGCATGGTTAATTCCTTAAAATCCATGAAAATGCGGCCGAGAGTGCGTAAACATTCGACACCAAGCACAATGTCACAACCAACCATGTCTATAGAAAACATATGGGATTTCAGGTGATATTGGCCAATTTGTACCCACACATGTCCACAACGTCCCCCACATTTCATGGAACCTCCATTGGCAATCATGAATTGAAAATTATTAATGACACAGATGTAACTATTGAATTCTTGGGAAATGCAGTTGTTAGCGTCGGAAGTCACTCCTGGATTGCAGCAGGGGTAGAGCCCAACGCCCATCAGTTTAATGTCACATTTTGTTTATAAAGAGATGGTCAAATGGAAGTAAAACTCAGAACAATATCGTTTCAGCTCTGAAACTAGGCCAGGCGTGCATGGGCGAGTGAGGTCTTAGATAAACTCCAAACAGTGAGCTATAATGAGGGTGAATAGAGGGAAGACATGTATAAGGAGAGTATGAGGGTCTATTATGAACGTCAGGTTTCTAACAGACTGTGAGAGAAAGCATCCAAAGGCAAGATCCTCTTACATCCAAATGCAGAAAACCAGAGAATACAATAATGTAATGATAAATCCTTTATCAAAACATAACTGCAACAATTCATGCGAATCAGTCGATCATGAACTCTCCGATTAAGATGAAAACATAGATGGATTAGGAAAACTGTTTGTCATAAAACAAGAAATCTCAAATATAGATGCACAACCAGGATTTTAGAATGGTTGTTAAAACTTTACAGTCGGGAGCTTCGCTYTACCATCGATCCTTCAAAAATACAAGAACTGGGCCTATATACCCAGGAAAATTCACCTCACAGAGGCGTGTCTAGTCACCCAAAGCTTGGTGTCCATTTAGTCAAACTCGTACCAATGTCTATCTTTAAATGCCACCTTAACCAGGCATGGCTCCTGTAAGGAGGGTAGCTGAGACGTTAAGTGCTTGGCTAGCATGTGTAAACTTCTTTGTTGAGTTAAGGACTTCGGCATGGTATTTTTGAGAAAATCAATACACAGGACCTCTGCGAGAAGGAGGCTCGCCAGACCCTCCATTCCCCTCATTCAATGAACGAAAGGATGTTTCAACCACCCGATCTTGTCCTCATTTACTTCAATACTAGAAACAATATTAAGATTGGGTCCAATGACACCTGGAGATCGTGATGACCCTCATTGCAACTGAACTCGGTGCCTTTGGCCTCCTTCATGCAGCTCCTTCCTCTCCCCAAGTGATCATGGGCTGTGACCACATGCTTTTGGCGTTCACAAATATGAAAGGGGTATCAATACCCACAGAATGCTCCTTATGATGTCCCTACACCAAATCGGGAAATCGGACTTTGCATGATCGCGAGTCTTGGAATCACAGGTTCGGGTCTCACAAATCCCCGAAACCCGATGAATATTCCCCCACGCTTTCCTTGCTCCTGTCGGGAAATTCCCTGTCGGAAAATCGACACTTACGAGGTCGTGATCCACTTACCTCACGGATCCCCGACTCCCGATCTTCGATGCCACTTGACGTTGACTCCTGCGAGGGTTGACCCTTTCGACACCTGTCCTCCACTATGATCCTTAACCTCGTCGGGAAATCATGTATCAGGATATCGCGATTCCCGTTGTCATGTGCACAGGACTTTCAATTCCCCGATCCCCGACTCTGCGCTTGATGTCTGACACGTGTCCTATTAAGATCAACGGCTGAGATTCCCTGTCGGAGTTTCGAGACTCAAAGGGTCTCAGTTCTCTCGATCTTTTAAACCTTGATGACTCTAATATCCCGATGACTCCTCCGGGACTCCTCCTCTGCTCGCTAGGACTTAAACTCTGCGCAACTTCCCGAGATCTAACAGCAGACGGGATTTCGTCGATCTTCTCTGTGAGATCCTGACCGTCCACTTCCTTCTCAGCTATCTGCTACGAACGTTGGTCCTTCTGTATGTAACTTGGCAGCAGCTATTCGATCACTTTATGCGCAGACTCTCGGTTCTTCTCCTCAATAGATTTGGAAGCCTTATCCTTCCTGAGCTTTCCTCGATTGCTTACGAATTCAAATGAGTTCTCTGCACGCACTTCCTGCGGCAGTTCTCAACCACTTCTAAGTGTTGAGTTCTCTTGACTCTGCGCACACCCGCAGTAGTAGTCCTTCGATACTTCGCTCAGTTTCACGTCTGAGACTCTCCTCAAACTGCGCACTCCTTGCACGACTTTGGTGCTATATGTCGAGTACCTTGGTAACCCTGAGATCCCGATGACGTTGATCTACTTCATGGATGGATCTCAGCTGAAGACGTCAAAACCTTGCCCGCTCGCCCGACTCATAACCGGAAAGTTGGTCCTTCCGCTGCTGCATTTGGGCATTTTGTGTGCAAGCTGCAACCTGGGTGATTTTACCCCCCTTACCAGAAATATCGCTAACATTTGGCTCCATGGGGGATAGAGTCATCCCTGTGATGCTCTNTGCCCGCTCGCCCGACTCATAACCGGAAAGTTGGTCCTTCCGCTGCTGCATTTGGGCATTTTGTGTGCAAGCTGCAACCTGGGTGATTTTACCCCCCTTACCAGAAATATCGCTAACATTTGGCTTCATGGGGGATAGAGTCATCCCTGTGATGCTCTAAGAACTCATTCCGCAGCTTCAGTGCCTTGCCATTGGGCTATGGAGTCAGGCTCAAAATATCCTGCTGTTGAAAATACAAGTCGAAAAATAAAAGCAACAAAATAAAGCTACGTGCTCAAAGGAGCTTATTTATATACAGTCCTAATGCTAATAAAATATTTTACATGGGCTAGGTGAAAGAAAACTTCCACCATAGCCATCCAAGCAGCTTCCTGGATAGAAGCTCCTTCCTTCTGTCAATGATCATCAACAGATGGTGTAGCCGTGACAGCAGAACGGTTACACTCATCAACTCCTCCTTACAGGCTGGAGTTGAGATGAAATAGGGTGGCTCCAAGGCATAGGGAAAATGCCACTCCATGTATTTGCTGACATGGTCATCGAATGAGTGGCCATTTCCAAGGAATTGGAGAAATACAGCCTCTTCTGCTACACAGTTGTTCACACGCGGCCGAATGTCTCTGATAACCACAGGCGGGTGAATAACTGAAGTAGGCCCGCTAATATTTGGTGGTGGCTGCTCACTGACTGGCTCTGAATGAAGGGCAGACTGCCCCTCTGGTTCTTTTTCCTCTTCTTCTCCATGCACTCCCCCATCTTGTAAAAAGGGAACGGTCTCCCGATCCTTCCTTTCAATCCCAAATGTAAATACATCATGGGAAATCTTGTGAAGGAAGAAAGAACAATCCTCTTCCACAATGGATTCTTCGTTTAATTCTGAAACAACAGGCTCATCGGGGGCAGATGCTAACGCGTCCAAGAAATCTTCAATAATATCTTCAAAAGAGCTACTTAAATCATCTGCCTCGAACATTGGAAAATCCTCTTCGCTGTCTTCAGATTCCAATTTTGTACACTGGGGAGTGGGGAATATCGCCTGCTCCACTAGTTCACTCAGGTCATCTTTTTCCTCCCAGGCTGGAAAATCCTCTGCACAGTATTCATATTTCAACCCTTCTAATTGGGCAGAGAGATATTTCACCTGCTCCATCATCTCACTCAGGGAATCCTCTCCCCCCCTGGGATATTCATCACTTTCATAACCCACCTCTGATGCAGACGAATGGGGAGGAGAAAGGAATGATTTCTGATCCAGGTCGTCAGAATCATCCTCACAACCTATGTCCGAAATAGCTTTATCCGGTATAGAGTTGTGGTATCCCTCACTACAGTTATGACAAACTAACACAGAGGGATAAAACTCTTGACAATAGGTAGTGAAGGCTGCATGGAAATCACTGAGTGAAGAAATGCTAGCAGGGGGTAAAGAATGATACCATTTACGTGCATCCCCTACTAGCGAGAACATGAACATTTTCAGTAATACATCCTCATGATGTATCTCCCACTGATGCATGAGTTCATGAAACTCACTGAGGTGCTGAGCAGGGTTGTCCTCTTCACATTTTCCAAATATGGGCAAATAATCGCCCCATTCATCCAGAGAGGGGACAACATTAGGAAAACTAGGAATAGCAGAAAAATTAAAAGGAGCAAACCTGCGAGCAAGGATTTTCTCCATATCGAACCAGTGGAGTCGCCAATCAATCCTTGAACCATGGAGTCGCCAGGTGAAAGATGTGCAGCTCGAATGTGTCTGGTCCTTGTTCACCATCAAAGGCCAGATCCTAACGTTGTTGTTTCCCCAGGAAGCTTCTCAGGCTGAGAACGCAGCTGCTGAAACCTTCTTGAGAAAGCTCCTTAGGGTCAGCTTTCAGGTGTGCTAACACTAGCCACAGCTGAAACAGTGATGTGGAAACAATGGAGTCGCCACAGTGGAGTCACCAGGTGCACAGTAGCAATCTTTAAGGGCTCTGATGTTTGATGCACCTTCATAATCAGAGGCTCAATGTCATTCTACCCAGGGAAAATCTTCAATTTCGTCCCCGGCAACGGCGCCAGAAATGTTAGCGTCGGAAGTCAATCCTGGATTGTAGCAGGGGCAGAGCCCGACGCCCATCAGTTTAATGTCACGTTTTGTTTATAAAGAGATGATCAAATGGAAGTAAAACTCAGAACAATATCATTTCAGCTCTGAAACTAGGCCAGGCGTGCATGGGCGAGTGAGGTCTTAGATAAACTCCAAACAGTGAGCTATAATGAGGGTGAATAGGGGGAAGACATGTATAAGGAGAGTATGAGGGTCTATTATGAACGCCAGGTTTCTAACAGACTGTGAGAGAAAGCATCCAAAGGCAAGATCCTCTTACATCCAAATGCAGAAAACCAGAGAATACAATAATGTAATGATAAATCCTTTATCAAAACATAACTGCAACAATTCATGCGAATCAGTCGATCATGAACTCTCCGATTAAAATGAAAACATAGAAGGATTAGGAAAACTGTTTGTCATAAAACAAGAAATCTCAAATACAGATGCACAACCAGGATTTTAGAATGGTTGTTAAAACTTTACAGTCGAGAGATTCTCTCTACCATCGATCCTTCAAAAATACAAGAACTGGGCCTATATACCTAGGAAAATTCACCTCACAGAGGCGTGTCTAGTCACCCAAAGCTTGGTGTCCATTTAGTCAAACTCGTACCAATGTCTATCTTTAAATGCCACCTTAACCAGGCATGGCTCTTGTAAGGAGGGTAGCTGAGACGTTAAGTGCTTGGCTAGTGTGTGTAAACTTCTCTGTTGAGTTAAGGACTTTGGCATGGTATTTTTGAGGAAATCGATACACAGGACCTCTGTGAGCAGGAGGCTCGCTAGACCCTCCATTCCCCTCATTCAATGAACAAAAGGATGTTTCAACCACCCAATCTTGTCCTCATTTACTTCAATACTAGAAACAATATTATGATTGGGTCCAATGATGCCTGGAGATCGCGATGACCCTCATTGCAATTGAACTCGACGCCTTTGGCCTCCTTCACGCAGCTCCTTCCTCTCCCCAAGTGATCATGGTCTGTGACCACATGCCTTCGGCGTTCACGAATATGAAAGGGGTATCAATACCCACAGAATTATCCTTATGATCTCCCTACACCAAATTGGGAAATCGGACCTTGCACGATCGCGAGTCTTGGAATCACAGGTCCGGGTCTCACAAATCCCCGAAACCCGATGAATATTCCCCCATGCTTTCCTTGCTCCTGTCGGGAAATTCCCGTTCGGGAAATCGGCACTTACGAGGTCGTGATCCACTTACCTCACGGATCCCCGACTCCCGATCTCCGATGCCACTTGACGTTGACTCCTGCGAGGGTTGACCCTTTCGACACTTGTCCTCCACTACGATCCTTAACCCCGTCGGGAAATCGCGTATCAAGATATCACGATTCCTGTTGTCATGTGCACAGGACTTTCAATTCCCCGATCCCCGACTCTGCGCTTGATGTTTGACGCGTGTCCTGTTGAGATCAACGGCTGAGATTCTCTGTCGGAGTTTCGAGACTCAAAGGGTCTCAGTTCTCTCGATCTTTTAAACCTCGATGACTCTAATATCCCGATGACTCCTCCGGGACTCCTCCTTTGCTCGCTAGGACTTAAACTCTGCGCAACTTCCCGAGATCTAACGACAGACGGGATTTCGTTGATCTTCTCTATGAGATCCTGACCGTCCACTTCCTTCTCAGCTATCTGCTACGAACGCTGGTTCTTCTGCACGTAACTTGGCAGCAGCTATTCGATCACTTTATGCGCAGACTCTCAGTTCTTCTCCTCGATGGATTTGGAAGCCTTATCCTTCCTGAGCTTTCCTCGATTGCTTACGACTTCAAATGAGTTCTCTGCACGCACTTCCTGCAGCAGTTCTCAACCACTTCTAAGTGTTGAGTTCTCTTGACTCTGCGCACACCCGCAGCAGTGGTCCTTCGATACTTCTCTCAGTTTCACGTCTGAGACTCTCCTCAAACTGCGTACTCCTTGCACGACTTTGGTGCTATATGTCGGGTACCTTGGTAACCCCAAGATCCCGATGACCGTTGATCTACTTCATGGATGGATCTCGGCTGAAGACGTCAAAACCTTGCCTACTCGCCCGACTCATAACCGGAAAGTTGGTCCTTCCGCTGCTGCATTTGGGCATTTTGTGTGTAATCTGCAACTTGGGTGCTTTTACCCCCCTTACCAGAAATATCGCTAACAATAGTGATGAATAAAATTCTGGGTGCTACCACTATCCAAAAGGATGATGACTTTCTGATTTTTAATTTAACCAATTAACTTGAGGATCTAGAGAACATAGAAGCTAGTGAGGGCATTAAGTGAAATCACTGGTTCAACTTCTAGTGGATTAGAGGGTGGGGTTAGATCAGATGGCGGTGGTAGCTCATCCACAGGTGAAACAACGACCTCTTCTTCAGAAACATCCTCAATCATGGACATAAAAATATTTTGTTCCTTACACTTGTGTCCAAGAAAATATTTTTCATCACAGTTATAACAAAGACCCTTGAGTTGGCGTTCAACCATTTTGGCCCTGGTTAATTTTTGGATCTTGAGGGGAGCTGTAGGAGGGGTGGAATTGGTGGGTTTAGGGCAAGGAAGAAATGATGGTTTGCAGATCTAGGATGATAAAATATGTTGTGCTTCCTTGAATCCTTGAGTAGCTTCCAACCAAGTCTAGAGGCATGCCATGAGAACATGGGCACTAATTTCATCTTTTATGCCACTAATAAAGATTTCCTTGAAGAAGGCATCTGACATGCCCTCTGTTCTGAAATCCAAATTCTCAAATGTTGTGATGAAGTCCTCCACTGTCCCAGACTACTTCAACTTGGTCAAACAACCTAAATGGTGGGTTTCGGATTCAAAGCAGTCATAAAGCTCTACAACAAACTGTGTCCAAGAAACATACTCTTGGTGTTATTTTCGACACTATTTCCACCATTGCTAGCGTTCCAAATCCAGATGTAGGATACCATAATGAATCTTGGTTAAATCATCAGTAATTCCATGTAAAGAGAAATAATGTTCCATTTGAGTGACCCAACCTATGGGATCCGAGCCATCAAATTTGTTCACCTCAATTCAGGGAAGGCATAGGTCTTGAGGAACGAGGGTAGAATGAGGACCTTGTAATGGGAAGAGTCATGGTATTCCTAAGAGGATGTTTTTTCATAAGATGAGGGGTTCAAGGAATGGCCCATCAATTGGTCAAGTGTGGATTTGATGTATTTGATGTGGGAACATTGGTCCTTGAGGATTTGAACAGAGGAATTGAGCAAGCTAATGTTGGCATTTAGATTCTTGTTATCCTCATTTTGGAGGCTGTCAACAACCAATGCATTGAGTTCTTGGGTGCGGGTGGTGGCCATTTGGAAAAATGGTCAGGTAAATGGGATAGGGGTGAATAAGGGGGCTAGAAGGGGTGGGTGGGACCATAGAGAAGAACATTGAAAATTTATAGGTACCACTACGATCAGGGAAAAAAGGGGAATCCAATGGGATAGGGGACAAATAAGGGTGTTGGGAAAGGGGTTGGGTCCACTAAGAAATTTAGGTTAAAAATGATATGTACCACGATAATAAGGGCGGAGAGAGGAATCTAATGGGATAGGTCCCAAATAAGTGTGTCGACAGGACCACTATACATTTTTTTACTCCTATGGAGTTATACTCCAATACGAATAATACTGCAGTGTTGAAATTCCCAACTTCTTAATAGGAAAAAAGTAGTGTTGAAATTCCCAAATTTTGAACAGGTGAAATCTTGTATGTTCCCTTTCGATGTTGTTTGAGTCCCCAGGGTTAGGGATTATTTTTTTAGGGTTTCTACATACAAGGGTTTTCCCTATGCTATAACTCTCTGATATACATGTAGGGTCCAATAGTAGTACTTGGCCCAATATATCAGGGCACCAACTAAGGAGGCTAGACCATGCCCTTAGTTGTACTACCCCACTACCCAAGTACTAGAGAGTATCTTCCTGAGTGTTTTTCTCGGTGACACTATAGAAGTCAGGCGGTCTTTTAGTTTATCTATGGAGGGATTCGAGATATCTAGAATGATCCATATACAAGTGTTGTATGATGCACTACCACTCGAATGGGTACCAACATGGGTTACAAGGGTGGCCAACAATGAGTGCTTGAGTACCACTTGTAGTTCCTGCATGTATGCTTCCTCGACTGCGGATTTATGCATTGAATGACAGATACTGGTAGCTTTAAGATGCCAGAATATGTCTCTACCCTGAAAAAAAATTAACCCAAAATTTTATGCCAAGGAAAGTGCTCTGATACCATTTGTAAGGTACCATATCTATTATAATAGCTGAAAACATAAATATTGCATAGAATAGCAACAAACAACACAATAGATGAAACCACAATACCAAAATAATACCTTTATTGATAGGAAACAATGTTCACTTGCCTCTTCGAGGGGAAACCTCTAGCAGAGCAATGCTCTATTACAATAATTCTCAAGAAAAAACTTATTATACCCTCTACTCCTATTTATACTAAATCTATCTACCCAAAAGAACAATCTAGAGGAAGATTCTTCTAGAAGTGGAAGCTTCTATTAGGTCTTCTTACATTTGACTTAAATTATTCCTTATTACTAGGCCTTATTAATATCGATCTTTATTACATGGAAATATATTATTCTACCTATGTGAGGGGTTAGGGAGGTTAGGTCCCTAGCAGTTTGAGGGTCTTAACATAATCAATCATTATTTTGTGTTGGTTTAATTCTTGGTCTATACATGTGCACCATATAGTTTGTTTTTAGCTGGGAAAGACAATAAAAAGTTATGACAAAAAACAAAGACATATGTATTTTGAAATTAGAATATATATATATATATAGTGTGTGTGTGTGTGTGTGCATTTTCACCACTGATGATTATATGGACCATATTTAAAATTCTCATTGAAAACAAAGATAATAATAGGGAGATGGAAAAATGAGTGTTTTTGTTTATACATCATGAACCACTAGGTTCATCACTCTGAAGCTAAAACCAAAGCAACTAACTAATCCAACATGTAGAGGGAAAGAGATAACCCTGCCTATTAACTGTTTTGTTGCAAGATGATTTGAAATATGCAACGGTTGCAAGATAAATTAGAACATGTAGTAGTCGTTGGTTCTTATACTTCCATGGCATCAATGAAGAAACACGTGATGTGGAAACCTTCTATAATTGAAGAAGATGGTTCTTTCCCAAATGAGAACGAACCATCACCTCCAGCTTGGTAAGAAACAAGAAAAGGTAGTAATCGAGTCCTCTAGCAACATAATGGATAGTTATCAAAATAGTGACAAAGTCATGAACACCAAGGATACTGTCGGCTTCTAGATATTATCAAATCATCAGCAAAACATCCAACTCATATTCAACACATTAACATCTCTGGGATTTAGCATAGCATGCCATCAAACTCCTGATTTATGTTAGAAAAATAGGATCACAGAACAATAAAATAAAACAAATGCGGAAATAAAACACAGAAGATACATAATACAATAGAGACATAGATATATGTGCTTCACCTAGTGTGGGATATGTCCATTAGAGAAATTTCCATGTCCTTCCTTTTCAATTATCCAACAAAATGAAGGGATACAACCTACAACACACTTGTTGTAACTTCCTCTTCTTTCTCTCACAATCTCCTCTCTCAGAATACAATATTCACAATGATACACAACTAAAATACAATTCCCTCATAAAAGAGGGTTTCCTTCTAAGGGAAAAAACCCTAACATAACTTCTATCATTAGATCTGTGACCTTATATTGAATGGTCCAAGTTTTCTATGAAATTACAATATACATTTACAAGGCAATGTTTCCTTCACGGGCTTCGCCCTCGAACCCACGCCAGGGGCCTACTTGCCCCCGGACCCCCCAGCCGGGAGAATGAGCCCCCTGGACCCTGCAAGGGGGGAAATCTCCTCATGCAACCCCCCTGCGTGGAGGGGTGTACAGTATTCATGGGTTATAAACACGGCTAAAAACAAAGACCTCTAAATCAGGAAGATAATCAGGCTCCACAACCAATAATCTCCCACTTGGAGACTGATCACAAAAACTTCAATGTTGTTGTATCTGCTGGACTATGATCCTTCTTGGACCTGGAAAATTTATCATCTTTACCTTCATTCTTTAAGACCAACTAAAATTGAGCAGAAGCTTAGTTTCTCTCTGTTTACTCCCTTTGTTAACATGTCTGCAGGTTTCTGGCTAGTATGTATCTTTTCCAACTTCAAATATACATCTTCCAAGATGGATCATATGAAATGGTACCTAAGTTGTATATGCTTAGTCTTTGAATGGAAGGTTGAGTTATTTGCAAGATGAATGACACTTTCACTGTCACAGTACAACCTGCTATTCTCATTCTTCTTTCCCAATTCATCCATAAACCTCTGTAACCAAATCATTTATTTACTAGCCTCTGTAGCAACAACATACTCTGCTTCTATTGTTGAAAGTGCAACAACCTTTTGTAGTTTTGAAATCCAACTTACTATTGTTCCACCTTTATTAAAAACATACCTTGTGATTGTTAATTTTTCAAAACCCCAACCCAGTTTCAGTCTCGCTGATTTTTTAGCCAAATTTAAATGCCAAACTTAGTTTCAGCACTGTTTCAGCATATGTTACAGCCCTGTGTTTCAGCATATACTCACAGCGGTGTTTCAGCATATGACTCAGCACTGTGTTTCAGCATATGTTACAGCACTGTGTTTCAGCATATACTCACAGCGGTGTTTCAGCATATGACTCAGCACTGTGTTTCAACATATGTTACAGCACTGTGTTTCAACATATGTTACAACACTGTGTTTCAGCATATACTCACAGCGGTGTTTCAGCATATGACTCAACACTGTGTTTCAGCATATGTTACAGCACTGTGTTTCAGCATATACTCATAGTGGTGTTTCAACATATGACTCAGCACTGTGTTTCAGCATATAAAAAAAAACTTAACATAAAATAAACTTCAGAACTGAAACATGAGG
>JASDQU010735561.1:160486-185756 GCA_032191745.1 Picea mariana | reverse complement strand
ATACTGTTAATTCTAGCATTTTGTTTGTGTTCTGCATATTTTATATATCTAGTATCTTGCACCATGGGTGTATTCATGGAATTGCACTCTAACATGTCGAATCTCTTCAGGATTTCGATTGCATACTTCCCTTGGTTAAGGAATATCCTCTCTAGACTCTTCCATACCTCAAGACCTAAGAAATAATGCATTAGGCCAAGGTCTTTCATCTCAAATTCTGAGGCGAGCCTCTTCTTATATTCAATGATGAACTTTTCTTCTCCAATTAATAATAAGTCATCCACATACAACAATGATATTACTGGCTCATCATTCATAACCTTGAAGTAAAGGTTAGAATCTTCTTTATTCTTGGTAAAGCCCAATCTTGTTAGGAAACTGTCTATCCAACCATACCAAGCTCTAGGAGCTTGCTTCAATCCACACAGAGCCTTCTTCAGCTTGCAAACATGCGACTTCCTATCTTCAACTTCAAATCCTTGAGGTTTCTCTATATACACTTCTTCTTCGATGACACCATTTAGGAAAGTTGTCTTTACGTTCATCTGGTGTAAATTCCACTTCATCTTAGCTGCAAGGGCTATGATGGTTCTGATCGAAGTGTATCTGGATACATGAGCGAATGTCTCTTCATAGTCAATGCCTTCCTTTTGAGAAAATCCACGAGCGACAAATCTTTCTTTATACTTCTCAATACTTCCATCAGCAACATGTTTTATTTTGAAAATCCATTTGGAGGATACCACATCCTTACTCTTCGGTCTGGGAAATATTTCCCATACATCATTTTATTATGGATTGGTACTCTTCTTTCATGGCATCTGCCCATTCCTTCTTCTGAATGGATTCTTCAAAGCAAGTAGGCTCTTTCTCTAGGAGATCACACATCAAAGCCATATAATTGGAGAATGGCTTAGGTCTCTTTACCTGTCTCGTTGTTCCTTCAGGAACACCATACTTCTCTCCATCTTGAATAATCTCTCTTTCCCAAGCATGCTTTATTTTATGGGAGATTGTCATCTGAGGAGGTTCTTGAAATTCTACTATGTCATGATCTTCTAGAATTTCCTCATCAGAGGACGTTATGACTTCCCTCACCGGTTCTGTAGCTTTGGGAACCTCCCTCACTGATTTTGCAATTCTGGGGATTACGGGTTCCTCTTCATATACTTCTTCAATATGACATCTTATCAATTTCTTGAGCACTGCATCTTCATTGAAGGTCACATCCCTGCTGATCTCAATGTGATGGTGATCTGGTATATAAATCCCGAAGACCTTGGAGACCTCACAGTATCCCACAAATATTCCCTTCTTTCCGGAGGGTTCCAGCTTGTTTCTCTTCTCTTTCGGAATATGTATAAACACTGGGCAACCAAATATTTTGAGATGGATTACCTATGGCTTCTTTTCGGTGAACATATCTTCCGGGGTATTGAACCCAAGTGCACTATGGGACAATCGGTTTTGCACATATACGACTGCCATTGCTTCTTCTTCCCATAAGCACATAGGAAGATCTTGATCGTGGATGATGGTATTCACGACTTCCATTATTGTTCTATTCTTCCTTTCAGCTACACCATTTTGTTGAGGATTATAGGGAGTAGTGAGTTCCCTCTTGATCCCAACATCTTTGCAGAAGTTCACAAACTCTTTTGAGGTGTATTCTCCTCCATTATTCTACCTAAGTATCTTGATCTTTCTTTCATAAAGATTCTCTATCAAGCCTTTGAATTCCTTGAATTTGCTGAACACTTCATCTTTAGATTTCAATAAATACAACCAGGTCTTACGAGAATAATCATCAATAAATGATACATAGTATACATATCCACTAATGGAGGATGATGGCATTGGGCCACACACATCTGAATGAATGAGTTCTAGGACTCCTTCTGCTTTGCTGTCTCTCTTCGGAAAAGGGTTCTTGATGTTCTTCCCTTGTGCACATCCATTGCACATGCCTTCATGGTCAACCTTGAGTTCTGGTAGACCTGTGACAGCTTTGCACACATATGGTAGCGCCTTGTAGTTGATGTGAGCTAATATTCTATTCCAAATTTCACATGGATTCTCAATGGCATGGGCCATGACAGCTTCTGAGTGACCCTTTAGCTTATACAAGCCATTTTCTTCTTTTCCAATGATGATTGCTTAATTTATGGTTTCTCCTTTAGCCCACATAAGAACTTCTCCATCTATAAAGGCAACTCTGAAGCCTTTCTTTTCTAAAGATGAAATGGAGAGTAGGTTCTTTGTCAAACCTAGTACATAGAGTACGTCCTTCATTTTCATTGAATTCCCTGAATTAAGTTTGTAGTTTGATTCTCCCACTCCCTTGATGGGATATTGATAATCATCTCCAAGTGTCACTTTCTGAGAAAACTTCTTTTCTGAAATACAAGAGAGAATATCTCTTTGTCCTATCATATGCTTGGAGGCACCACTATCAATGAGCCAAGTGTCCTCTCCAGGTGTTATCGATCCTGAGAGGGCCGAGATTAAGACATGCTCTTTAATTTTTTCTCTTAACATCTTTACGGGTGGCTCTTCATCTTCAACTGCATGGGCATGGTGCCTCTTTTGTTTCCTCTTGTATTCTTCTCATCTAGTTGGACAAAAATTCGCAATGTGTCCCATCTTGTGACAATGGTAGCATTGTACATAAAAATTAATCTCTTTCCTTACATTGTCCTTTCTTCTGGAATCTCCTTGGATGAGATTCTTTATGACTAAATTTGTTTGGTGGTTGAGACTCTTTATAATTCTCTTTCTAGAAGTAAGACTTCTTCCTTTCTCCTTTGGTGTGAGTAGCTAGGGTTTGATCATCATCTCTTGTTAGTAACGCTTCTTGGATAGCTACTCTTGTTTCTTCTTGGATGCATTCTTCCCATAGACCGTCAAAATTTAGTTTCTCCATTATGGCACAAATCGTTTGGATGAATGCATCCCAAGGTCTTGTGAGACCATTTAGGGCTGTCATTATAAGTTCGTCTTCGTCTATAGTATCTCCAATTGCTTCTAGTTGTTCTTTGAATTGGGATATTCAGGAGAAGTATTAGATTGATTCTCCTTTCTGCATTCTTGTATTCTTGAGCTGAGTTCTAAGATTCATCTTCCGGTTTATGTTCTTTCCTTCATATAGTCTATTTAGGGAATCAAACATTTCTTTCAGAGTCTTCTTTGATGACACATAGGGAATCAGGTGATCTTTGATTGAATCTGCAATGATTCTTTTGGCCCTGATTGTGTCCTTTTGGTGCTTTTCTTTCCTTGCAGCATTGTCGGGCTCCGACACTTCTTTGATGAATATTTCTAGGTCATTCTCTTCAAGAATGAGACCAATCCTATACTTCCAGGCACAAATTTTTCCACACCTTCTAGTTTGTCAACAAGCTTAACGCTTGCAGACATCTTCTACCTGAAGTTGGGAAAATGTCCAAAAAATGAAAGTGTTCAAAATCAGATTCTGAACTTACCAGGAGGTGTGCTTAGCTGAGGCGAGTATCTTGGTGTGCTTGGATCTGAGAAAATCCAACTTTTACCCCTCCAAACTTGATCTACGGATTTCTGGATTAGTGCTTCTAGTTTTCTTGTACCTTTGGTACTCTGGTACTTTTGGTTCTCTAGTACTTCTGGTACTTTGTGAAACCAGGGTTTCACTTTCCGGGAGATCTAGCCACTGAAAAGGTGCGCTGAAGGTGCCAAAATTATCCTTGGGGGAGGGTGCACTTTTCTAGATGGTTTTAGGGATGAAATACCTCACCAACAGAAATCCCTAATTTGCATGTATGACAACGATGACATTTTTCACTTTCTCTTGTGAAAGATTCTCTCTTCAGCTTAGCTCTGATTCCATGTTAATGTTTAAGATATTATTATAGTTCTTTGCATTTCAATAGATAACAATAGCACAAGATAGGATCACTAAGAAATACACAATCACAAGTGACACATCATTTATCCTGGGAAACCCTCATGGGGCAGAAAACCCAACAAAACTTCCTTATTATAGATAGCCAATACAATGGCAATAAATAACTCAAACAAGTACATAAAGTCCTCTCCCAAAGATGCGCCTCTCTCTCTCTCTCTTCTCCAACTATAGCTCCAAAACTTGTCTCTCAAATGAACAAGTGAGTGTGTGTCTAAGTGAGGCACTAGCCTCCTTATTTATACAAGTATGGCACGTGTGGAAGTGTCTCTTCACTGGCATGGCCGACTTCTCAATCTGGGTGGTTATAACCACCTTTAATATATTATGGGGCCTCTTTAATATATTCTGGGGCCGACTTCTTATTCTGCCTATTACAATTACATTTTGACCAATCCACAAAAGGGGATTTGGTCCTTTACAATAGCCAACATGATCAATCCACAATGGGGATTGATCCAATGAATAATATATCAAACAATAATCGGAATACACTTTGCAATTACATTATTTCAACACCATGTGGCCTATATGATGACCCCACAGTTCAACTCACCAACATATGGCTAGTTTGCATGGCTAGTCCATGTGTCTATGTGTTGAGGTGGAAATATTGTCCATGGATTAAAGGTCAAAAGTCACATGGTAACTATGAAGGGGTGGTATCCATTTTAAGGTTATGTACCACGATGCCATGTGACAAGGGTCTCCTAGTTTGTAACATTATATCAAATGTGGAAGGATGGCTAGAAGAATTGTTAAAGAGTGGTAGGGGCTATGTGAGGTAGTGGGTGCTTTAGGTAACACCCCAAGGGTGTAGCCTCCAAGGCTAGTAGGTTACCACAAAAGGGTTGCACCTTTTGTAGATGAATAATGGTCAAAACCTAATGACATCCGCCAAATAAATGATCAAGAAAGATGAGGGATGGTCAAATTGTTGCTTGGATACCATAAAATAGGCTAGTAGTGGGAGGAGCCTGCGAGCATTGGAAAAGAAACCATGATGAAGACTTTTGGGTCGAGGAAAATAAAGGAGTTCAACCTCCCACAAGAAACTCAACCTATGACTACAATGGACCTCAAGATCAACACAAGATACAAAACAAAAGAGGTCCAAAGAAAATACTATAAGAACAAGATCAAACAAACTTATTAGGAACTCAAATAGTTGTAGTAAAAACTAGAGAGTTTCAATTTTTTTTTTAAATTAAACACTTGTAAATAAATCTTTTACCCCCATTCAAATGGATGACCACAAATCACTAGAAAATAATCTTCATAACTTAGTCATTTAGAGGTCTTTCAGAGTGAAACAAAAGGCATATCCAATTCAAAAGAACATTTTGGATGTAATGGAATGATTAGATTTTCTCCGTTATGCACTAATATGGTCAAAATAGAATAGCAAGTGAAGTGAACCTTGATGGTTATTTCGTAAGTCATCCATGGAAAAGCTATCCCATAAGATCCATATTAAAATAAAAAATATTTATAATATGAATATTGGGATGATATGATGAGTTAAAATGATGTGTAGACACACACACACATTGGGGTGATAGTCATACATACCTTTTGGAAGAATGGATGACTTATCTTTATTACAACATAAATGTGCATTCTAACATACACCATTTATTACGTAATGATTGCATATGACATTATGACATTAGTAGTAATATTTGTTATCATAGGATTTCTACTTGTGCCAAAGCCCTAATGCAAGTCCCCAAATCTGTGTAACTATAGGAAATCCCACCACTATCACCTTAGTATAAAATCCCATTGTTTTAGTGATGGATGGGGTCCAACACAGAGGAGGCTTCCCCTATGAACTCAAGGGATAAAAGTAGCAAGTTTGTTAGCCAAGCCTACCATCCCCTCTCTTGATCACCCAATGATTAGTCTAGGTCAAGGAGATAGAAGAGGTAAAAATGTTGTTTGGGTACCTTCCTGAAACAAGAAAAACTTATAGCATATATATGATCAATTCCAAGTCCAAACATGCAAGTAAGACTTCTTTAAGACACTAGACAACAAAGATCACTATGGCTGTTACAAAATTGCAACAAATTACAGTAGTACAAAAACAACAAATAAATTATAACAACAACAAGAAATACACTTTAGAATTGCAACAATTCACCGTGAAAACTTAGCATTCACTCAATAGAACATTATCCAATTATTAGATGCAATTTATGGGTATGTTAGGTCACTATTAGAGAAATGTATGCAACAAATTAGAGTAAGTTAGTATGGCTGTAGTAAAATTTTGCAAAAGTAGCAAGCTTATTAGTCAATTAGCTTAGGTTAGTGTTAGTAAAGTTAGTAGGAAGCTTGAGAGAATTAAAATTGAGAGTTTGTTGATCACTTTCACCATAATAGAGATTGAGTATTAGTGCCTTGAGGGCTATGGAGTCTTTACAAGAAAAATGAAATACATTTTAGAGATGAAACTAGTAAAGGCCAAGAGGTAGGGATTAAACTCTAAGGTTCTAACACATTAGGGCCTTGGGTGTAAACCTTGAGGAGAAGGATTTCTATAGTGAGAGCACTTTTGGGCTCTAGCAACCTTTTCTCCCTTCTTAGGTACTTCAACTAGGTCACTATCAAGAGTCTAGGGTCAAAATCCTAAAGTTATAGCACTTTAGGGATTTAGGATTCTAATCCTAGCTAGGATCTGTTCAAAATTTTGGACAAATTAGCCTTGTGAGAGGAGGAAGCACTTATGCTCCTCTCTTAGGGTTTCACCAAGGAAGACGTATATCATGAAAAAGAAAAAATTACCACGAACATTTGATAGCACAAAGATAAAATTTGTAGAAATTTCACTTACTTCACCAAGATAGCATGAGAATAAACCCTAATTGCAGAAAATCCATCCAAAAATCAGCAAAGAAGCATCCACACTTGACCTCCAAAATATAGCGCATGAGTGAAAAGAGCTAGTAACCCCAATATAGCAAAAATTTCAGAAGTAGTCTCTCACAAATGGTGAGAAGTTGTGATGATCCAAAATGAAATTTGGCTAGCCATATTTATATGGAAACCCTAGCCATCCAAGAGAATCAAGTGAAAAGTCATGTCTCTACAAGAGGGGCCGACCCCTTAATTGTCTTTTCATAAATTCAAAATATAAAATTTACATCAAAATAAACCCTAATAAAGCGACATCCTTCCCTAGAGGGGTGACGTAAGCCCTAATAATACAATGTCAAGCATGAAGGAGGAAGACGTTGGGTCTCCAAAGGCCATGTGTCATGCCAAAGTGTCATGCCATGATATCCTCTTGTAAAGTCACCTCTAGAACCATCTCATCCATCAAACTGTAACCCTCTAAGGTGACACCAAGGGCTAAGAAGTGACATCCAAGGCCTCCAAAGGCCAACATCCAAGTGGAGAAGGGTGCAACCTCATCCTCTAGTGACGCGTAGGTTCCTCCAAAGAGATTGCCCTGTATCCTCTAGCTCCAATGCTCATCATCCATGGTCTTCCACATGTGGGGTCCAACGTCCATCCTTTGGGAAAGGTCTTGGAAAGAAAAACAAGTATGCCCTCCAAGGGTCCACAAGTCACAAGTATCATGCCAAGTAAGCCACATTTAATACAAGAACCACCCAAAAATGTGCATCAAACCCCCTTTTTCAAACTAAACAAATACTCAAAGACCTTATAAGTTTTGTCTAATTTAGGTATGGGAGGGGTGTCATGGTGCCCTATTGGGTAAGCCAATACCCAAGTTAATGAATGTTTCCCATGAAGACCCTATATATAATGTGATGAGTATGAGGTGGATTGGGGGAATTCTTTTGGGCATGTGTTTCTTGACATATCAAGGGTTCGTATTGTCTCATTTATGGGTGCCTTTGTGGAGGGTGCACTGCATCCTTTGTTTGCAATGCAACATTTTTCCAAGCCTTTGCATTTAATTTATTATGGTCCAAACATTGAGTGATATGTGCAGATTTTAACCTTGTACACTAATTATTGCAAACAAATTTTCAGTAAAATAACAGAAAAGATACAATGGAAAATACAAACATTACAAATAGATTTTTCCCTTGGAAACCCAAAACAAAAAAACCAACATATTCTATATTCATTCATAGTGATACATTGCTTACAATACAATATACATATAGGATCCAACGACATCCAAAACCCTAACCCAATGACATGGATTAGTCAACAACCCTAATTCCTTAATTGAAAATAGAAAACAGTTGGCAAAAACCATGTGTCGAAAAACCACCCAACAATGGACATGAAAATCGAGGCAACACGGAAAACGAGGTAAAAATGCAACACGTTTCCCAAGCAATTTTTTTTCCCAAAGAAAAGTATATAACACATACCCAACATTATCCCACTTGTTGTTTTCTTTACATACACGGGGCTACAAGGTTACATAGTCAAAAATCCAGGGCAACAATGCCCATGGATCCTCGACACCAAGAGAACTTCTCAGTGCTCACGGATTTTGTTAATGAATATGCAACATTCTTCAAAGTGTCCACCTTCATCAACGATACTTTCTTTTCTTCAACCATGTCTCTCACAAAGTGATATTGAATATCAATATTCTTTGTATTTGAATGATAAGCCAGGTTCTTCGCCAGAAAAATTGCACTCTAACTGTCACGATCTATCCTTACATCTTGCTGTACCAACCCAATACCTGAACACAATATTTGTAACCATACCGCTTCCTTACTTGCATGAGTGGATGAGATGTATTCAACTTCTATAGTTGAAAGTGCCACTACAACCTGTCTTTTGCTCATCCAACTTATTTCTCCTCCAAACAGATTAAACACATACCCACTTGTGGATCTCCTACGATCCAGATCTCTAGCCTAGTCTACATCCACAAAGCCATGTATATCCACCACTTTGTCCAATCCCGGTCTTCCTTGGTAGCACAATCCATAGCTAGAAATGCCACACAAATACCTAAAAATCCTTTTTACTTCTGTCCAATGCTCCTTCCCCGGTTTTGACATATACCTACTCAAAACTCACATTTCATGTGCAATGTACGGTCTAGTAAAGACCATTGCATACATCAAACTTCCAACTGCACCAGCATATGGAACACGAGACATGTCCTCCTCCTCTTCCTGTGTCTTGGGACACTGATCCACATATAACTTTACACCAACATGAATAGGAACCTTGAACGGTTTACATTCCTTCATATTAAATATTTGCAATATTGTCTCGACATATTTTCTCTGATTTAACCAGAGTTTCCTGTTTTTCCGATCTCTTTTAATTTCCATGCCCAAAATGAAATTTTAAGCACTGAGATCCTTCATGTCAAATTTAGAGGACAACTGAGTTTTCACATCCTGGATAATTTCCTTGTTGTTTCCTATCAACAACATGTCATCCACATACAAGACCAAATAAATCAAATGATCACCAATTAATTTAAAATACACACAATGATCCTCTTTGCTTCTTGTGAAACCAAGTCCCAACAGATAAGTATCAATTTTTTGATACCACATCCTTGATGATTGTTTTAAACCATATAGGGACTTTTTCAGCTTTCATACTAGCTCCTTCTTTCCCTCCACAACAAATCCTTCTGGCTACTTCATATAGATTTCTTCTTCCAGATCCCCATGTAGGAATGCTGTCTTCACATCCATCTGTTCTACTTCAAAATAAAATGCAACAACAACATATAACATAAATATTATAGAGGTTAACTTGGCAACATGAGAAAAAATCTCACCAAAATCAATTCCCTCAACCTGGGAATAATCCTTTGCTACTAATCGAGATTTGTATTTCTCCACTTTTCTTTCTGCATTCAACTTCTTTTTAAATACCCATTTGTTGCCAATGGGATTTCTTCCAGTTGACAACTCCACTAGATCCCAAGCCTCATTCTTATCCAAAGATGCCATTTCTTTGTCCATGGCCTTTTTCCAGATATTTCCATCCTCTGAATCCAATGTCTCCCTGAAAGTTCTAAGATCATCATCAATAATAGACAAAGAAAAATTTGAATGGAAATCATATGGAGTATACCTTTCTGGTAGCCTTCTTTCTTGAACCAATCTCCTCAATATTGGAGTATGAGGATCTACTTCTGATTCCTGTTCTTTTGTAGAGTCTGATTCATCATCCTTTAAACCAAACTCTATTTTCTCTGGTTCTTCCTTACTTGGTAGGACTTCATGTTTAATAACATCTTTCATTTCTCTAAATACCACATCTCGGATATACAATACCTTCTTAGTTTCTGGGTTCCAAAGATTATAACCTTTGAGACCATATTTATACCCAATAAAGATACACTTTCATCCTTCTTATCTAGCTTACTCTTGTTTTCCTTTGGAACATGAACATATGGATCGCAACCAAATACCTTGAGATGTGTGAGAGAGGGTTTCTTACCAGTCCATACCTCTTGTGGAGTCTTGTCATCCAACGCTGATTAGGGTGATCTGTTGACCAGGTAACATGCAGTACCCACTGCGTCTGCCCAAAATTCTTGCCCTAACCTGACACCACTGAGCATGCACCTTGTTTTTTCCATTAGGATCATGTTCATCCTTTCTGCAACTCCATTATGTTGAGGTGTATATGGAGTAGTCTTATGCCTTTCTATACTGCACTTCTTACATAATTATTCAAATTCATTCCCACAGAACTCTCCTCCATTATCTGTCCTCAACACCTTAATTCTTTTCTCTATTTTATTCTCAATAAGAGCCTTAAAATATTTAAACCTGTCAAAGACTTCATATTTCTTCTTGAGGAAATATATCCAAGTATTCCTCAAGAAGTCATCTATAAATGATACATAATACACAAATTTTCCCAATGATGGGATCGACACAGATCCAAAAACATCATTGTGAACTAGCTGTAAAATTCCTTCTGCCCTCATTACACCAGAAGGGAATCTTACCCAATTTTTCTTCCCATATACACAATGTTCATAGAAATCAAAATCTAGAGAGCATTTAGACATACCGTCAACCATACCTTTACCGTGTACTAGTCGAAGACTCTTCTCTTCGATATGCCTCAGTCTTTGATGCCACAACATAACCTTTTATGCAGAGACTGTAGGAGTTCTTTATTCTTCAACTCCAATATCATGAACAATGGAAATATTACACCCATCACTAATAGTGCTTCGTTGCAGCTTATACAAAGTTCCAAACCGGACTCCTTTCAACAACACCATTGCTCCTCGAACCATCCTGTATGTTTCCTTTTCAAATACTGTTTGATGATGTTTCGATGATATTGGAAACATCATCAATACTGTATTTGAAACATGGATTAAAGGTCATCATCAATACTGTATTTCCATCTAAGATCAATGATTGATATTGGAAACATCATCAATACTGTATTTGAAACATCATCAATATCATCTTGGCTGGAATATCTATAAATCATCGGAATTTTCTTCATCAACAACATCATCATTCTCAAAGGAATGCCATCATCATCTGCATCAATATGTATTAGTATAAAAACTGATACATCATCATCATCATCACAACACAAGGTTGTCTCATCATAATACAAGACTGGCTTTACGTCACAACTCTCAAACTGGAAACTCAGTACTTGTCTCATCTCATCGTCTTGCTTTACGTCACAACACTCAAGCTGGAAGCAAGATACTCATCCTTCTTTACGTCACAACCATCAGGTTGGAAGCAGGATATAGACTGGCTTTACATCAGAACTATCCAGCCGGAAGCTCAGTGCTAGTCTCATCATGTCATCTTGCTTTATGTCTGACAACTCGGTCAGAAGAAAGGAACATCTCATATTGCCTTACGTCTGACACTGGGTTAGAAGAAAGGAACATCTCATCTTGCTTTACGTCTGACAACTGGGTCAGAAGCAAGGAACATCTCATCTTTCTTTACGTTTGACAACTAGGTCAGAAGCAAGGAACATCTCATCTTGCTTTATGTCTGAAAACTCGGTCAGAAGCAAGGAACATCTCATCTTGCTTTACATCTGACAACTAGGTCAGAAGAAAGGAACATATCAAATCTTGCTTTACGTCTGACTGCTAGGTTAGAAGTAAGGAACATCTTGCTTTACGTCTGACAACTAGGTCAGAAGCAAGGAACACATCACATCTTTATTTACATCTGATAGCTAGGTCAGAAGCAAGGAACATCACATCTACTCCCCCTTTCAAGGAAGGTCCTTTCGGACTATGCCAAGCTTATCTTGGAAGTACTCAAACTTTACACGAGATAGAGGCTTGGTCAACACGTCAACAACCTATTCATCCATGCTAATGTACTGGAGCTTCAAGGATCCTCTCTGTACTATGTCGTGGATGTAATGATAATGGATCTCTATGTGCTTCGACTTGCCATGGAATACAGGATTCTCTTTCATCTTTATGCAGCTCTAGTTGTCACATAGAATCATGGTTGATCTCATCTCCAAGTCAAATAGGCCAGTCAACAACTTTCGAAGCCATATAGCTTTGCAGCTAGCAGAACATGCAGCAATGTATTCTTTTTCCGCTGTGCTGAGAGCAATACTAGATTGCTTCCTACTCTGCCACGAGATCATAGCTGATCCCAAACTAAAACAACATCCTGAAGTGCTTTTCCTTTCAGAAACACTTCCTGCCCAATCTGCATCAGTATATCCACTCAATGTGAAATTATGATCTCCATCATAGCTGAGACCATAATCTATTGTACCTTTGAGGTACCTCATTACATGTTTTGCAGCCACTAAGTGAACACGTCTAGGTTCTACCAGAAATTGACTCAATGTGTTCACAGCAAAACAAATTTCTGGTCTGGTGTTCGTCAGGTACATCAACGATCCAATAATCTGTTTATACAGTGTGGCATCAATCAATTCTGACGATGTGTCGACCAACAGCTTCAGCTTCTCTTCCATGGGTGTATTCATGGGCTTGCATTCCAGCATGTCGAATCTCTTTAAGATTTCGACCGTGTACTTCCCTTGGTTAAGGAAGATCCTCTCAGGACTCTGCCATACCTTAAGACCTAAGAAGTAATTCATTAGGCAGAGGTATTTCATTTCAAATTCCAAGGCAAGTCTATTTTTACATTTAGCGATGAGCTTTTCTTCTCCAGTTAAGAATAAGTCATCCACATATAGCAGTAAGATTACTGGCTCATTATTCATAATTTTGAAGTAGAGATTTGAGTTTGCTTTCTCTTGGTAAAGCCTAAGCTCGTCAAGAAACTGTCTATACAGCCATACTAATCTCTAGGAGCTTGCTTCAATCTGTATAAGGCTTTCTTCAATCTGTAGACATGAGACTTCCTGTCTTCAACCTCAAATCCTTGAGGTTGCTCTATATACACTTCCTCTTCGATGACACCATTTAGGAAAGCTGTCTTCACGTCCATCTGGTGCAGCTTCCACTTCATCTTAGCTACAAGAGCTATGATGGTCCTGATCGAAGTGTATTTGGCCACAAGAGTGAATGTATCTTCATAGTCAATGCCTTCCTTCTTGGAAAAGCCACGAGTGACAAATCTTTCTTTATACTTCTCAATACTTCCATTAGCAGGATGCTTTATTTTGAAGAACCATATGGAGGATACCACATATTTATTCTTTGGTCTGGGAACTATTTCCCATACTTCGTTCTTCATTATGGATTGGTATTCCTCTGTCATGGCATCTGCCCATTCTTTCCTTTGAATGGCTTCTTCAAAATAGGTAGGCTCCTCTTCTAGGAGGTCACACATCAAAGACGTATAACTGGAGAATGGATTTGGTATTTTCACCTATCTCGTGGTTCCTTGGGGAACACCGTACTTCTCTCCATCTTGAATAAGCTCTCTAGCCTAGGATGGATTTCTTTTATGGAGGATCGTCATATGAGGAGGTTCTTGCACTTCTACTATATCATGGTCTTCTAGAAGTTCCTCATCAGGGGAAGTTATGACTTCCCTCTCTAGTTCTACGGCTCTGGGAACCTCCCTCATTGCAGTATTGGGGATTACAGGTTCCTCTTCATATACTTATTCAAGCTGGCATATTTTAGATTTCTTGATCATTGCATCTTCATCAAAGGTCACATCCCTGCTGATATCAATGTGATGTTGACCTGGTATATAGATTCTAAAGGCCTTGGATACCTCATAGTATCCCACAAATATTCCCTTCTTTCTTGAAGGGTCCAACTTGTTTCTCTTTTCTTTAGGTATATGAATAAACACTGGAAAGCCAAACATTTTGAGATGGCTTACCTCTGGCTTCTTTCCGATGAACATCTCTTTCGGTGTCTTGATCCCAAGTGCACTATGGGATAATCGGTTCTGCACATAAACAACTACCATCACTGCTTCTATCCATAAGCACATAGGAAGATCTTGATCATGGATCATAGTCTTCACAGCTTCTAGTATGGTTCTGTTCTTTCATTCAGCTACACCGTTTTGTTGGGGTTTATAGGGAGTAGTGAGTTCCCTCTTGATTCCAACATCTTTGCAGAAGTTCACAAACTCTTTTGAGGTATATTATCCTCCATTATCTGACCTGAGTATCTTGATATTTCTTTCAGAAAGGTTCTCTATCAAGGCTTTGAATTCCTTGAACTTACTGAACACTTCATCTTTAGTCTTCAAGAAATATATCCAGGTTTTACAAGAGTAATCATCAATGAATGATACATAATATACATACCCGCTAATGGAGGATGATGGAATTGGGCCACACACATATGAATGGATGAGTTCTAGGACGCCTTCTGTCTTGCTGTCCCACTTCGGAAAAGGGTTCTTGATATTCTTCCCTTGTGCACATCCATTGCATACGCCTTTATGGTCACCTTTGAGTTCTGGTAAACCTGTGACCTCTTTGCATATGTATGGTAGTGCCTTGTAGTTGATGTGGGCTAATATTCTATGCCAAAGTTCACATGAGTTTTCAATGGCATGGGTCATACCAGCCTCTGAGTGACCCTTTAATTTATACAAGCCATTTTCTTCATTGCCAATGACGATTGCTTCATTTAAGGTTTCTCCCTTATCCCACATAAGAACTTCTCCATCTATAAAGTCAAATCTGAAGCCTTTCTTCTCTAAAGATGAAATGGAGAGTAGGTTCTACTTCAAGCTTGGTACATATAGTACATCCTTCATTTTTAGTGAATTCCCTGAATTCAGTTTATGGTTTGATTCTCCCACTCCCTTGATGGGGTACTGATAATCATCACCAAGTGTCACTTTCTAAGAAAAATTCTTCTCTAAGATACAAGAGAGAATATTTCTTTGTCATGTCATGTGCTTGGATGCACCACTATCAATGAGCCAAGTGTCCTCTCCAGGTGTTATAGATCCTGAGAGGGCTGAGATCAACACATGGTCTTTGTTCTCCTCTCTTATCATCTTTGCGGGTGGCTCTTAATCTTCGGCTACATGGGCATGAAGCCTCTTTTGTTTTCTCTTGTATTCTTCTTGTCTGGCTGGACAAAACTTCGCAATGTGTCCCATATTGTCATAATGATAGCATTGTACAGATGAGTAGTCTCTTTCCTTTTGTTGTCCTTTCTTCTGAAATCTCCTTGGATGAGATTCTTTATGATTGAATTTATTTGATTTTTGAGGCTCTTTATGAGTCTCATTTTGGAAGTAGGGTTTCTTCCTTCCTCCTTTGGTGTGAGTAGATAGGGCTTGATCATCATCCTTGGCTAGTAATGATTCCTGATTTGCTACTCTTGTTTCTTCTTGGATGCATTCTTCCCATAGGTTGTCGAACTTCAATTTCTCCTTTCTGACACATATAGTCTGGATGAAAGCATCCCAAGGTCTTGTGAGACCATTTAAGGCCATCATTATAAGTTCGTCTTCGTCTATGGTATCTCCAATATCTTATAGCTATTCTTTGAATTCTGAGATTCTGGAGAAATATTCCTGAATCATTTCTCCTTTCTGCATCCTTGTATTCTTCAGTTGGGTTCTAAGATTCATCTTCCGGTTTATGTTCTTTCCTTCATATAGTCTAGTCAAGGCATCAAACATTTATTTTTGGGTCTTCTTAGATGGCACATAATGGATCAAATGATCTTTGATTGAATCTGCAATGATTCTTTTGGCCCTTATTGTGTTCTTTTGATGCTTTGCCTTTTCTGTAGCATATTCGGGTTCCAGTAATTCTTCCTTGACGAATCTTGCTAGGTCATTCTCTTCAAGAATGAGGCCAATCCTATACTTATAGGCATGGATTTTTTCCACTCCTTATAACTTGTCAACACACTTAATGCTCGCAGACATCTTTACCTGGAGCTAGGAAAATGACCGAAAAATGAAAGTGCTCAAAATAAAAAACTGAACTTACTAGGAGATGCACTTGGTTGAGGCAAGTTGATTGGTGTGTTTGGATCTGAGAAAATCCAACTTTTTCTCCTTCAAATCTGATCTGCATATTTCTAGACTGGTGCTTCTGGTACCTTTGGTACTCTGGTACTTTTGGTACTGGTTTTCTGGTACTTCTGGTACTTTGTGAAACTAGGGTTTCACTTTTCGAGAGATCCAACCACTGAAAAGGTGCGCTGATGATGCCAAATTGATCCTTAGGGGAGGGCGCAACTTTCTATATAGTTTTAGGGATGAAAAAGATTCACTTTTGAGAAACCCTAATTTGCAGGTACTGCAATAGTGACGTTTTTCTCTTGCAAAAGATGCTTCCTTCAGCTTGGCTCTGAAACCATGTTATTGTTAAATCCATTATTATAGATGTTTTCATTTCATTAGATAACAATAGCATAATCCAAGATCACTGAGAAATACACAATCACAAGAGACACAACATTTATCTTGGGAAACTCTCTAAGGGAAGAAAACCCCACAAAATTTCCTTAATATAGATAGCCAATACAATGCCAAGAGATCTCTATGTTAAAACAAAAAGTCCTCTCCAAGATATGCGCCACTCTCTCTCTCCTTTGCCGGTAATAGATCAGAACTTGTCTCTCAAACTGAGCAAGTGAGTTATGTTCAAGTGAGGTGGTAGCCTCCTTTATTTATACAAGTCTGGCACGTGTGAAGTGTCTCTTCACTGGCGGGGTCGACTTCTCCAACTGGGTGGGTAAACCCACCTTTATTATATTTCTGGGTCTCTTTATTAACTGCTGGGGCCGACTTCTTATTCTTCCTATTATAATTGTCTTTTGACCAATCCACAAAAGGGGATTTGGTCCTATTACAATAACCGACATGATCAATCCACAATGGGGATTGATCCTATGAATAATGTATCAATAATAATAAGAATACTCTTTGCAGTTACAATATTTCAACAATATTCACATAACCACTCCCTGTGGGGAGTCATATGAAAGGGTGCACCTGAGTCAACCAACCATGCCTCGTGATTTGCATGTGTGCTTGAAGAAGCCAAGTACACATCCCCTCCTTCTTCCTTGGAGATCTTTTATTCTGTAAAAGGAGATTCTTTAGATCCCTTCTTTTTCTCAAATTTGGATCAACACTACTTCTTGTAGTGACCTTCTTTTCCACATCTCCAACATACCTTTACAAAATTTTTGGGAGATTTAGATCTACCCTTAGACTAAGATCTCCCACTTGAGAACTCAGATATGTTTATTTCCTAGGAGTGTCCTCCTGCAAATAACGCGTCTGTGCTCTGTCCTTCCATATTCTTCTGTCTCATCTCCTCCGACAACAAGGATGAGAACACTTCATCAAACTTTAAGGAAATTTTACTACTACCTATGGCCACAACCAGACTATCCCACGAGTCTGGTAAAGAACAAAGTAAACTGATACACTTATCTTCATATGAAATTTTAATATCAAGAGATACTAACTGACTTACCATAGTATTGAAATCTTTCAAATGCTTTGTACCGAGTGTTGGCACAGGGGCAGACCTAGGGTTCAATGCTTTATCAACACACCAACAAAACCCTAACTACCGGCCCTTTCGGAAACACCTGGGAAGCAGATGAAGTCTCACCCGAGGTAGAGGCAGGGGTAGTTGCAGGACTTAGATGTCTGCAACCTATATGGGACACAGATCTATGATTACAATACCTTAACAGAGCACTTAGAAGTTAACATTCATTAGCATTTAATCCTTATTTACATCGCATATCCAAACCCTAATTACAGAACAACAAAATATTCAACCAGATCTAACACTTCTAAGCACTTAGCACATAGAAATAGATCAGATCTAGCATTCATTCACATTACTAAGCACTAAGCTATTATACCAGATGCATATAACATATATCATTGTACTAAGCATGCATCACATCAATAACATAACAACTATAATGCACAAAGCAACCACAACACATGATATACGTGGTTCACCCCAGTGTGGGGCTACGTCCACCAACTCTTCTCTTCTTTATTGTCTTCTTTCAATCTTCTACAAGCACAGAGACACAATAACCTACTCCGCATAGGACATGAGATCTACACGCACCTCGCCAGATCCTCCTTCCCCGAGTTGGGTTTAAGCACAAATCCTTCTTAGAAGATGCACACAAACTTCTTACAATCACTTTCACTTAGCTCTGCAAGTTCTTAACACACAATAAGCACAAATCCCTTTGCAGTCACATAAATCAAACTCTAGCACTTAACACACTCGAATCTTCTTACATCTCCTAGCTATCTATTTAAACATTACCAAATGGGCCTAAACATGGGTAAACCCATAGGCCGACATCCCATACGCATTACATAAACCCTAAAGCCAAAAATTCCCTAAGAAGGGGACGAGATCCCGCAATCTCTGCTTTTCCTTGCGCTCCGCCTTCGACCAGCCTGTTGCAGTCCCAAAATTGGTCAAACGTGACCAAGGTTCTCCAAAACTTTCTTAAGGGCCAATATGCCCCCAACACTCATCTGTGACTCATCCCGAGTCACTCTGATCCGAGTAACTCTGCCTCAAATTCCTTGAGCTTGGATCGAGATTCTTCGACCTGTTGCTTAGCCAGAGCTTCCTGCTCAACGAACTCCTGAATGACCTGCTATTTTTTCATAGCATTAGATTAAGCATGAAGTTCATTCCATTTTAACAATTAACCATAACCATAAATTCTATAGCAACCAAGATCACATGAAGAAGCACCATGCACAAGAAGACAAGATATATCCTGGGAAACCCATCTCAAACAAGGGAGAAAAACCTATCCAAATCCTTTTCTATACTCTTCAAGAGAAAGAACTTTTCACCACCAAGAATATCCTAGCACACAAGAGGGTGCACAAAACCATAGAACTCTAGCACCCAAGAGAGGTGCACAACTTTGACCAAGAAGTGTACTTGTTGAAATTTCCAAAACTCACAAGTGTGTGTGTGTCTACAATGGAAGATTTCATCTTACTTATCTTAGACTTGTCCTATCAACTAAAGTGTCTATTAGCACAATAGGGCCGACCTATACCATTTACACAATAACTAGGGTTACAGGTAGTTATGACTCTTGAACAACATATAGCAAATGATCTGATACACCCACTAGTGCTCATCCACTAGGGGCACATCCATAGGGATGCCATGGACTTGATTAACTGCATTACATATATGAATTGGGTCTTTACACGTGCACCTGTGCTTGTCCATAGGCAGGTCTTCTCTACAGATTTGCGTTCCCACTGCCACCAACATAAGGATAATATTGAGTCTTCTCATCAACTCTGTTGTTGCTTAGAGGAGGCCATCACATCATCTTCATTTCCGTTCTCATGATGACGTGCCCAATGCTTTTGAGATTTCTCACGTTCACCTTGTGTTCAGCCACGTGCATGTCCTAACTCAACAGATCTCTTTTACATAGGATAATCATTTGGAGGCCATCTTTACATTCTTGTCTCTGTCTCAGGAAGGAACCACGAACCCTTCATAGGGGATTTCTCTCAAGTTTGTAAGCTGAGAGAAAGACTTCACAAGATGCTATGTTCCACATCTCATAGGTTTGTAAACTGGAGGATGTCTCCCATAGATGCTTTCATCCACACTCCCTCTCAGCTAGGGAGGCATTCTTCATCAAGCCAAGTATCATACCGATGTACTCTGAGTTTTGTTTTTGGCCAATGTTCATCCATACTCCCTCTTAACTTAGAAGGAGTTCTTCACCAAGTAAATGTTTGGCGTAGGAATTTGCAGTCTGCTTAGGTGGAGAAGGGTACTGCAAATAAACAATTTTCTTTTGCATCATATCTCTGACATAATTTTTTTTTGTCTCTTTGTGTGACAAACCATTAGGAAGCTCTGGGTTCTTTAAGGATCTTTATATATGGCTCTTTGTCATCAACATATGATCTATCTTGTGGTCAAGTAGATCTGATGGAAGTATGTGAAGCCACATTTCTTTGCACACTTACTGCTATATATATATATACTCTATCTCTAGTGCATTTTAAGGATACAAAGTCATATTTCCTGCTGCAATAGGAAATCATGGAATATTTCAAGGTAGAACATCAACATGATGTGCTCTTTCTGTCCACTATACTTTCTTCTCAATCTAAATCGGCATGAATCAAGTTTGGTGTTAATCAAATACATCAGTGATCCAATCAACTCTGGATTGGTCTCGTCTTGAATCAACATCAACCTTCTTCTTTAAATCCATCATGGTGGATTTGCATTCTGTCATACTTCTTGTCCCAAGAAGTAGTGTATCATACTCATATTCTTTATAAAAATCAGAAGTCAATGCTTGTTAGTTTTAACAACTAGTATTTCTGAGTAAATCATCAGGATCATGTTTTCGTCACCAACACTGTATAGGTTTGGATCAGCAACACTTTTTCCGAAATCCAAACTCATCAAGAATCTATCTATTTGATATAGATTCCAACTCATGGATGGTGGTACGGATGGAAGTGAAATGGTTCACTGGGTTGAGTGTCTCATCATGGAAAACACCCTCTGTTTGTGAGAAACCTCTGGCTTATAGATCACATTTTGTATTTTCTTTGATACTTTCATCAACTTCATGTTGTACCACAAGTTTTCTCCTTTTGGTCCTTGAATAATATCTTAAGTACTGTCTTAAAGTATACTGATATTCTTCTGTTATGGCTTTTGGCTATACTGGTTTTCTTGTAGATTTTCTAAGAAAAGGAGTCTTATCATCAATGAAGTGGCTCATATTTGAAGGATAGCTTGAAAAACGCTTTTGCTTCTTGGAATTTGCCTTGAGAGGCTTGCATGTTTCTTTGCCTCTTGCATAGTGAGTCTAGGTAGGCATTTTATGCCTTGCTACAATATCATTGAGCATATCAACTGGAGCAACTGGATCAACTAGAATAATGCCTTTCTCCCTTTGAACTACTAAAGGGGGAGAAGGTATAGTCTTACTGTCAATCTCCATCTGAGATTCTCTGGATCTTTGAAAGACTATCTCTTCTTCAAGGACAATGTTTTTGCTTGTCTCAATCTGTCTTTGACCAGGGATGTCGATTTGGAATGTCACTGTATCCTTTCTTTCTAAAGGATATAGCTTGGGATTCTTCTCTTTGGGTACATGAAGATACACTAGACACCCAAATAACCTGAAGTGTTCAATCTCATGCTTCACTTTGGTGAAGGCTTCTATTCTGGTGAAGACTCTTGTTTTGAACATATATTACGTCATGCATGCTTCTTCCCATGAAATCATAGAAAGATTCTTATCATTCATTATTGCATTGATTGTCTCAAGGATGGTTCTATTCTTCTTCTTTCTCAAATAGTTTTGACTCCCTTTGAGTCAATGTGACTCCCTCTGAAGGATAAGCATCTTCCTTTGTTCTTGACCTGTCTGGAACAAGAAAACAAGAGGAACCAAAACAAGAATATCTCCTAAAGGAGAATAATGAGTACATATCTAGAATCAAAAAAATTTAAAGGATTGTTATCACAGCTACAACACCTATTTGTAATGTAGAAAACTTTTAGAAATATAAGTTATAGGAATGATAATTGCAACAATCAAACATGGAGTCTTCACTTCCAATGTGTTTCTTTTCTTCCAAGTTTCCTTCACTCAAGATAACACGTGCTTTCTTTAACCTATCTTTTGTACTAGGACAATATTCTATCTTGATAGAAGGTTGGGTTAGAGAACAAACTCTATGATCTCAATTTTAATCCATCTAATATCTTGACTTTAATTATGACCAAAGGTTAGTATGATGGTCATAGCTTCAACATGCAACCTAGATCAAATAAATGTCATAACAAATAGATGCATGTCAGAATAATCAAACCTGGGTTGCATTATTCTTTTGAATGTGTTGTATCTTGAGATCCTTCTGGATCTATGACAAGATATCCCTTCTTTTGCAAATACCCTTTAAATATTAACAATTTAGACATATGTGAGTACATACCTTTGATAACATTTGCAGGTAGTGGCACCATCTGGTATCAATGATAATATTTACCAACTTCTTAAAAGACTTCAAGGGTGACTGAAACTGGTGCAAAAAATTATACTTCAACTGATACTGCAACTACAATTGATACTGCAACTGATTCTGAAGTTGCAACTACAACTGCAACTTAGGGTTTTATGAGGAAACCCTAATTTTTCAAACTTCAAATTTTGAAATTTTGATCCAGGGGATAGATGCACTGGGCTGAGGCGAGTAAGATGGTGCAGTCAGATTTCTAAAAATCCAAATTTTACCCCCTCAAACTTGACCAACGGATTTCTGGACTGGTGCTTCTGGTTTTCTGGTACTTTGTGAAAACTAGGATTTCAATTTCTGGGAGATCTAACCACTGAAAAGGTGTGCTGAAGGTTCCAAAGAGTTCCTTGGGTTAGAGTGAACTTTCCTAGATGGTTTTGAGGATGAAAATCCTCTTCAATAAAAAGCCCTAATTTTCATGTACGACAACAATGACGTTTTTCCTTTTTCTTGTGAAGTATGCTTGTGCAATGGGTTCTTTCAATACCTTTTCTTTGATACCATGTTGATTTTTCATAGCATTAGGTTAAGCATGAAGTTCATTCCATTTTAACAATTAACCATAACCATAAATGTTGCAGCAACCAAGATCACATGAAAAAGCACCATGTTATAGCAAGATTTGCCTCACCATTGCTATCTTGCACAGAGGGCCTTTCTCCATTTCCCTATGCAGATTTATCAACCCCCTTTTTGATAAATCTAGAGCCAAAATTATATAATTTCCCACATATACGCTTCCTAACTGCTTTGTAAGATGCGCATACTCTTGCTGCTCCACTATAGCTCGCGTATATCGGAATTTGTGCCAGAAAATACAAAATGAGGTCGGGTTTCCATGTCATGACAAATGATCTCTGATCTTTGTCCTTCCATATAATGGAAATGTTCTGACTCGGCCCTTAATTTTCATTATGAAGGCTATAAGAGCACAATTTCGAGCTATGGAAAAAGAGATAGAAAGCATTCAACTTTGAGAGAAAAGTTACTCTGGAGAAATTACTTCATATTGAGTTTGCATCCCTTTGTCCCTCAAGTCTGAACACATTGTTCAGCCCCCAAGCTCTTCCCTTATTGTCAAGAGGATCTCATTATCTCTTTGCTATGAGCTTGCCTTTGGTGGAGGATTGAAGTGGTGGAGACCCAGTTGGAAGGAACTTGGTTTCTTTGTTTTGAACCATGCCGACACAGAAGTTTATAATGTTGATACTTCTGTTGATCAATTATTAATAGAAATACTCCTTTCCCATCCTATCGATATCTTGCAAATATATGATTATTATCCATGGGCATGTTTGTAATGTTTATTAATGGATTGTGTTATTTTATGTGCTAACTCATTTTATATACTGTCACTATATACTTGCATCGCTTGTTTGTTGAGAACTTCTTGCAAGTGTAAAGCTTTGGGTCAAAGTGCTCAACGGTGGAATGACATCAAATGATTGGATCGAGGTAGGCTTCTTCCTCGTATTGCACATTAGTTTATATAACACACGTTGGAATCGAGTTGATTTCTGCAGTCATACCTGTCTGTTGTGGTTTACCCTTGGCCATAGAGAGTTTTTCCCTTGTAATAGAATTGGCGACTCCATTAGGGATAGATCTTCCTTCTAAGGGTTGATGTATTTTTCCTTCTTACATTGCTCTTTTTCCTTTGTATTTCTTGTCGTATCACAGTTGGACAGAGTCTATTCACTCCGGGTCTGAGTTTTCATCCTTTTAACCTTGCCTAGCCTTGTTTTAAAAGATATACACCCTTTTTTCCTTGACAACCACATGTATACGCTTGCTGTCCTACTACAAGAGCCGTATATACACCCTTATATCTTGAACATGATCATATGCCAGTTCCCCCTTTCTTGTTTGCTTGGTTTAGTGACTGCTAGGTAGGTTTTGAGGATCACTGAGACTTCTTAGGTCTTTGTGGTATCTGTTGAGATTATCTGGGATGATAGGAAACCTTTTTGGAGTTGAATTTTTGGGTGGTGTATTTCTCTTTGTTTTCCGTTTTTGATTTGTCCTTGGTAGTTGGGCTGTTTGCTTAGCTACTTGGTATTATGCTCGAGTGATTGATTTTATACACAATAGATGTTATATATCAAGTCTCTTATCAGTCCATGCATTTTCTTTTTAATACATTGAAAATACAAAAAAAATAGGCATTTTGCATTGGTTGGTATTTTTGTCTTTGAACCTTTATTATTAGCTTAGCACATTTAGGAAAAGATTGCATTTTACTTCTAGGTTGCAGAGTTAAAATTGAAGATTGCACTATTTTTATTTAGCGTATCATTCACTGAAAAGTTAAAGTTAGGCTTTGCATTATATCTATTTTTATTTTCATGTAGAGTCATAAAACCATGAGTTTCATTTTCGTACCTCTTTGAGTAATCAATACCAATAAAATTTATTCTTTAAACTAAAATTGATTAGTCACGATTTTATTTTTTAGGGTGCACAAACTAGCCTAAGATTTAGGGCCTTAGAGTAGGATTTTGTGAGTAAACTTCTCCAAGGAAATTAAATCAACTTATGTGTCTGAGATAGGGAGTTGAGAAATCCATTGTATAATTGGTAATATCAGGAGGCTCTGCTCACACCGGAGTTAATCACGAGGTCGCACGGAGTTAGTTGAAGGGATAACCCCTGGATATTCACCTAGCGTCAGAGATATTTATGTGGATTTATTCATATTTGGGGATCTTGCTACTGCCCATACCTCTGTGAGAGGCAGTGCTTTCAAGGTTTCAGGCTTTGCTACCCTGCCCATACGGTGATCTGAACTTATGACTGCTCACCTGTGCATTGGTTATACAATGGTTTATTAGTTTCTTGACTTAGGTTTCTCATAGGTTACTTGTAGGGGTTATTCTGCTTGTATCATGAGTTAGAT